>CM077158.1:84981280-85175884 GCA_039583875.1 Platanthera guangdongensis
TGATTCTCTTCTTATGCAAGAGTTCTGTCAGAGTGAAGGGATCAGGCATACTTTCTCAGCTCCTAGAACTCCTCAACAAAATGGGGTAGCTGAAAGGAAAAATAGAACCCTTATTGAATCTGCCACTACATTGTTGTCAGATGCTCATCTACCTCTATCCTTTTGGGCAGAGGCAGTGAACACCTCCAACTATGTGCTGAACAGGAGTCTGATACATAAACTGAAGGGAAAGACTCCCTATGAATTACTCAAAGGGAAGAAACCTAAAGTTGACTATTTCAAAATTTTTGGTTGCATTTGCTATATTCACATTAATGATAAGAAATATTTAGCAAAATTTCAAGCCAAAGCTGATGAAGGAGTGTTTCTGGGATACTCCATGATCAGCAAGGCCTATAGGGTATATAATAAATCATCACTGAAAATTGAGGAATCTGTTCATGTTTCTTTTGATGAAACTAACATGTCTTTCAAGGAGAAGATTTCTTCTACCATAGAACCTTTGCAGGAACACTCTCTAGTTGAAGATATGAACAAGCTACAGGTTGCTCAAGAAGAAGAAAGCAGTGAAGATGAAAGCAATGCTCAACACATTGAAGCTCCATTTGAAGAGCCAGTTGTTGTACCACAAGAGGAAACAACAACACAGGTTGGTGAACAATCAACACCCCCTGTTGATTTAGTAACATCAAGAGACCATCCAATTACCCAAATAATTGGAGAAATCTCAGCTGGTGTGCAAACCAGAAATCAGGTCAACCAAAACCTGTTGCACACCTGCTTCCTTTCTCAAATTGAACCTCAGTCCATTCAAGATGCAAAGCAAGATCCACACTGGATCATTGCCATGCAAGAGGAGTTGCATCAATTTGAGAGGAACAAAGTATGGGAACTAGTGCCCAAGCCTAAGGATCATTCCATTGTTGGAACAAAATGGGTATTCAGAAACAAACTGGATGATCAAGGAGTAATAATAAGGAACAAGGCAAGGCTAGTTGCCCAAGGATATTCTCAAGAAGAAGGAATTGACTACGACCAGACTTTTGCACCTGTTGCAAGATTGGAAGCCATCAGAATCTTTCTAGCTTATGCAGCTCACAAAGGCTTCAAGGTTTATCAGATGGATGTCAAGAGTGCCTTCTTGAATGGAGACATCAAAGAGGAAGTCTATGTCAGACAACCTCCAGGTTTTATCTCTCCAACTCATCCTGATTTTGTTTTTAGATTAAATAAAGCATTATATGGTCTCAAGCAAGCTCCTAGAGCATGGTATGAGACCCTAGCATGCTTTCTTTTGGAAAATGGTTTTATAAGGGGTAGAGTAGACCAAACTCTTTTTATTAGAACCCATAAGTCTCATACCCTACTAGTACAAATTTATGTAGACGATATCATCTTTGGGTCTACTGACTCAAAATTGTGCAGAAGGTTTTCTAACCTAATGCATTCTAAATTTGAGATGAGTAGCATGGGTGAGCTATCCTTCTTCCTAGGATTGCAAGTCAAACAACATGCTGAAGGCATCTTTATTTCTCAAACCAAATATGCTAATGAGCTGGTTAAGAAATTTGGCATGTCTGAGGCATCTTGTATGAAAACACCCATGCCTACCAATGCTGTATTGGATGCTGATGAACATGGGAAACCTGTTGATCAGACAACATATAGAGCAATGATTGGCTCTTTACTGTATCTTACAGCTAGTAGACCAGATATAATGTTTGCTACATGTATATGTGCTAGATTCCAAGTTAGCCCTAGAGAGTCACACCTCACATTAGTAAAGAGGATTCTTAGGTATGTTAAAAGTTGTCCAAATCTAGGTCTCTGGTATCCAAAAGATTCAGCATTTGAGTTAACTGGATTCTCTGATGCTGATTATGCTGGATGCAGAATTGACAGGAAAAGCACCAGTGGAACTTGTCAGTTCCTTGGTGATAGACTTGTCTCTTGGTTTTGCAAGAAACAAACATCTGTGTCAACTTCAACTGCTGAAGCTGAATATATGGCTGCAGGCAGTTGTTGTTCACAAATACTGTGGATTCAAAACCAACTCCTAGACTATGGTTACAACTTAGAAAAGTCAAAAATCTTTTGTGACAATACAAGTGCTATCTCCATAGCTCAAAATCCAGTCCTCCATAGTAGGACAAAACATATAGAGATTAGGCATCATTTCTTAAGGGATAATGTTGAAAAGAATAAAATTGAACTGCAATATATCCCAACTGATTTACAAAGGGGAGATATTTTCACCAAGCCTTTGGATGAAAAGAAACATACTTTCTTCCTAAATCAGTTAGGAATGTTAGATGGAGGAAGTCTTAAATAATATCCAAGATTTTGAAAGCTAAAAATTGACCAAGACTAGGCAAAATTTCTGATTTTCCTTAGTATCTAAAATTTCTCTGATCTCTGAACTGCGCTCGACGATTTCCCCAAAGATCGTCGAACGGAGGTCGACGATTTCCTGAATCGTCGAACTGAGTTCAGCGCTCCTTTTGATAGTATGGGCTATCACTTCTGGTCAACGATCGTCGAACGGCGCTCGACGATTTTGTTCACTGAACGATCGTCGAACGGAGCTCGACGCCTTTCCAGATCGTCGAACGGAGATCGACGATTTTGGAGTCTCTTCAGATTCCTTTAGAAGCCTCGATCGTCGAACTGAGTTCAACGATCTTTCCTTTTCTGCGTCGAACCCTAATATAAAACTCTTTTTTCGTCGTCGTTCTCTCTTGCGCTTTCAATTTCTCTGCAAACTTTTCTTCCCTCCAAGCAGTTCTACACTTGGTCGTTTTGTTTGTTGACTTTTTGCAGGTACCATGGCCGTTTCAGTTGCTGTGCTCGCTGCAATGAAATTTGATGCAGGCTTTGACATCGATCTCGACTCCTTCAACACAACCGATCAAATCTTCCAGGATATTCTCAATTTATTCAAAGATCAGCAACTATCTGCCCTGATGACAACCAGAATCAAACTTGCATCTGATGAAATTAAAGAATGGGTTTACACTGCCCACAACCTTGACAACAATACCATAGTTGGTTCTATTGGTAGCACCCAGGTACCTCTGACCCCAACAGTATTGACAGAGGTTTTTGGTTTAAGGAATGGTGAAGACTCTGCTGACCTTTCTGGAGAAGAATTCTCAGATGTACTTGCCAGGATGGGTCATCCTGAGGGGAACCCTAGCAAGTTGTTTAAGAGGAACCTGTCAGTGGAATACAGGTTTCTGGCTGATGTAGTAGGCAAGGTTCTCTTGGCCAAACATTCTGCTCATGACACCATCTCCAGATATCAGCTCTGCCTCATGGGAGCTCTGGTGGATAGAAAAAGCTTGAACTGGGGAGAAGTCTTTTTTGATTTGTTGAAGAAAAAGATAAACAAAACATTTGTAAATTATGGAAGAATTCTGGGAGTCTTCCTCCAGGACAAGTGCCCTTCTCTGCTAGTCTCCTCTGGAGTGCACATCAATGCCTCCAAGAGACTCACCTGTGCCCTTTTTGGGAAATGGGACAGGCATATCTCCAAGCCCAGCAGGCCCTCTTCTTCTGCCCCTTCAGGCACCAGGACTCTAAGAGTCACTCCACCCCAGGCCTCTGCCCCTGCAGAGGACCTGCCTGCTGCTAGTGCTGCTGCTTCTCCCCCTCCAAGCTCAACCATACCTCCAGCTCCATCCAACACTCTAGCCTCATCCCCCATTACAATTTCCAGCCCATCTCCAACCTCTATTCCATCTCCAGCCACCATCTCATCTCCACCAGCAGTCCACTTCCATCCCTTATTCTCATATCCACCTCCAGATGTCACCTCATCCCCATCCATACCATCCTTCACACTTCTGGATGAATCCTACATGGATGATTCCCCCTCTTCTCCTCCAGACTTCCCCTCCACCTCAACATCCTTCCAAGATCTCCTCCATCCATATCCTTGACCAACCATCCTTCACTCCATCCATCTCTATACCCTTGTCCTCCATCTCCACAATTCCCACACCTCAGCCCTCTATCCCTTCACCATCCAGCCCTCCACCTCCAGCTTCCTCAGCCATCCCAAAACCCTCTACCTCTGCTCCTCTCATTGAGCATGTAGATCTCCCAGCCCTTGCTGATCAGTTGTATGAGCTCCTTGCACCTAGGCTCTCTCTTCTCATGGAGGCCTCTTTAGCTCCTCTACAACAATCAGTGGCAGCTCTCTCTGCCAGGCTTTCCTCTTTCCTTCCTCCTCTAGCAGCACCCCCAGCATTGTGCCTTGATGCACAGGCATCTGCATCCAGGCAGGGGGAGATGCCCTATGAAGCTGTTGCTGCTGCTGCCCCTGCTGTTGTTTCTGCTGTTACTGATGCTGTTCTTGTGACTGCTGATGCTCCTGTGCCTGCTGCCTCCTATGCTCCAGCTGCTCCTGCTATTCCAGTACTAGCAATAGACCTAAGGTCTTTGCTATCTACTTTTGATACTGCTTACTACTGCTGCCTCCCAGAGCCCAATGCTGTCCAGCCCTCTGAAGATCTGTCCAAGGCTCTAGTGCCCTTCTCTTGCTGTGACTCCCAAAATCATTTCTGATTTTATTCTGTCAGTAACTACTGCTTCTGATGATGTTGCTGCTGCTGCTGCTGAAGACAAGGCTGTATCTGCCTCTGGAGTTATATCTGCTGCTAAAGAGAATGTTTCTGATATACCCTCATCCCAGGATCTTTTGATGACAGAGGCTGTTGCTTTTGAGCCTGCTGTAGAAGTTATTGTTTCTGAAGCTGCTGCTGCCCTCATGCCTGAAGTAATCACTGTTGTTTCTTCTGCTGCTCCAGTACCTATAGTTACATCTACTGCTGCTCCAGTATCTGCTGTTACATCTGCTACATCTGTTGCTCCTCCTGCTTCTGTATCTGTTGCCCCATCAGCTGCTGTTAAACTGAAAGAAGATCTGATGAAGAAGATTGATGCCTTGTATGATGCACAAAGTTCTGAATCTGAGGATTATAACACTGCTTCTGATGACTCATCTGCCACAATTGCAAAGAAAAGAAAGGCAAGAAGCAAGGCTTTGAAAAGAGTTCCTCCTGCCAAGGTTAGAGATGACAATGATGTCCCATACTATATTCTGCACAATTGCCCAATCACTGAGCATTGGATGCAATTCTCTAAGAACCAGTTAAAGGCTATGAAAAAGAAGAGGAAGTATGAAAAAGATCCCACTCAGTTCAAGCACCCTCATCCTCCTCCACCACCTCCACCTGATGCAGGTGCAGGTGGCAGCTCTGCAAGTTCAGGCCCTGCTAGAAGCCAGGCTCCCTACCAACCTCATGCTAGAACTTATCAAAGGGAAAGCCAGTCTAGGGGCTCTTACTCTAGAAGGGGAGGATATAGGGGAAACCAAAGAGAAACTCAGGTTTACTCCAAAGGACACTCCAGGCAGCATCCTTACTCTAGGGGAGGACATGTTCCATCTGACACATCTTCTGGTCCTTTTCCCTACAAGCTCAAAGATACTGTGACTGCCAGGACTCCTCAAGATACTACTTCCAACAGGTATGAGCCACCTGTTCCATTTGAGGATCCTGAGAAAAATCCTATGGCTTGGACTGCAAGAATGAAAGAGCTGGCTGCTTTGGATCAGATAAAGAAAGCAAAAGAACAAGGGCTAGACACTTCCAATATCTCTACCATGTCAGAGCAAAGGCAAAAAGAGTTAGAAAGATATGCCTCCAGCAAATTTTTTGATGCAGACAGGTACATGGAATTGCATCCAGCTGCAGTGGTTCCCAGGACATCAAAGCAAATCTATTTGGGTGCAGCTGATGATACCAGATCAAAACAACAAGCTTTAGATCCTAACAGAGAAATTAAAATGGTAAAAGACAAAGAAAAGGAATAACTCTGTAAGGTGATAACTCTTGGTTTTTCTGACTGCCCTCTGGATATCATATTTATATATCTCTGTGATGGTTCTGTAATGTCTAGCTTCTGTTGTTTCTGTATTTTTCTGTATGATGTTGTTTGTTTTTCCTATGTCTGTAAATAGTTTTCCTAACCCAAATAGGGGGAGATTGTTGGAACACCCTATTACTAATTTGGGTCAGGATCACTATGTCTCTAGGAATCTATGTTTTGACCTTCTGTATAGCTTAATAGGTCAATTAGAATTGAGTCTAAGGGTTAGAAGGTTAGGATTGGAAGCTGCTCTGAAGACCCAAGTTTTTCTGGAAACTAAGTCCAGATCGTCTAGCTCAACTATTGACAGATCGTCGAGCTCCATTCGACGATCGCTGAGCTCAACCCTCATAATATCGTCGAACTCCATTCGACGATCGCTGAGCTCAGGTCGACGATTTTGACTCTGCACTGGATCCTTATCTCTGAGCTCAGTTCGACGATCTTTGAGCTCAGATCGACGATTTCTTTGCTGCTTGCTTTTTCCAGTTCGCTGAGCTCAGCTCGACGATAGCAGAGCTCAGTTCGACGATTTCAGTGCTATCTTTCAGAATTCAAATTCAAATCAGATAGAAGTTATTCTGCATTTAATTCAGAAGATCTGCCAGCCATTTTCATTTACTTCTGGAGCAAGTTTCAAGGAATTTTTCAAGGAACAAATCAGTGGACTTTCCTTCAGAACATATTATGCAATTAAGGCTGTAATCAATGCAGACCAACGGCTATCTTTGACAGAGTAATATCCTATTCAGAGACAGAGAATAAAAGAGAATGTTTTTTGAATAAAGACAGAGATACAGACAAGAACAAAGAGAAGAAGATTGACAAGAATAGTACACCTCTCAATACACAGAGACTCTGAAAAATATTCTGTCAACAAGAATTCAGAAGAACACTCATCAGAGAGATCAAGCTTTCAAAAAAACCTTCAGATCTCTTCAGCTCTCAAGTGTTCAAGGCCAACATCATCTCAAGACTCCAGACACTCAACATTTCAGCTTGCTGAAATCATCTTCTGCTGGAGATCTATCTTTGAAGGCCTATCACCCTCAGTAAAGCTCATCTTCCTGAAGATTTCAAGGACTCAGGGGGAGCTTTGACAACATCACTGAATCCACATAGTCTTCTCAGTTGCTTGAGAAAGAGAAGACTGCCATCACTCTCTCACCCCCATTCTGTAAAGGGTTTTTCAAACTCCCTTCAAAAGTTTGAATCTGGTTTTTGAGCACCTTGTCAAAAGCTCATTGGTGGCAAGACACCTGATCAAAAAATCTGATTTGATTTTTGAGCACCTTATCAAAAGCTCATTGGTGCCCAGGACACCTGATCAACTCATCCTGCAGTGGATTCCTACCTAGGGTGGTAGAAGAGTGGATGTACCCAAGTTGGGGAACCACTATATTTCCTTGTGTCATCTGGTTTTGCATGTTTTCTTTTTGTTTCTGGCCTAGATTTTCTTGTGCTTAATTTCTGCATAGCTTAGTTTTATTTCTGCTTCCCTGCTTACACTCATTACAACAATTGTTGTAAAGCTTTGCAAAAGTTTTTCTTTGTGTTTTTAAAAAGCACCATATACTCTATTCACCCCCCCTTTAGAGTATATCAGATCTAGTTTCCCCTTTCAAACATAAAGGTGCATTATGGTTTAAGATCCACATGATTTTGACGGAAAAATAGAGAAAATAGCATTCTCAGGGAAAACATGAATGTTAGAACCCGCCAACCCATTAGTTCATCTCAAAACCCAGGTGTTGAGATGAAGGGTGGCGGGGTACATGAACACAAAGTGGAGAAGTCTGCAGGCGATGTGGGACTAACCCCAACCACAGGACCGCGGGGATATTCCGCCACACAAGGGGGCCCACCGGGGTCAACACCCAGACCTGGAACGCGATGGGGAAAGCCCAAACATGCGGTCCCACACACACGTGTCCTGCTGGCAAATATAGTCTCAACACACCCCCGCAGCAGGACAACCTGCTTTGATACCATGTTAGAACCCGCCAACCCATTAGTTCATCTCAAAACCCAGGTATTGAGATGAAGGGTGGCGGGGTACATGAACACAAAGTGGAGAAGTCTGCAGGCGATGTGGGACTAACCCCAACCACAGGACCGCGGGGATATTCCGCCACACAAGGGGGCCCACCGGGGTCAACACCCAGACCTGGAACGCGATGGGGAAAGCCCAAACATGCGGTCCCACACACACGTGTCCTGCTGGCAAATATAGTCTCAACACACCCCCGCAGCAGGACAACCTGCTTTGATACCATGTTAGAACCCGCCAACCCATTAGTTCATCTCAAAACCCAGGTGTTGAGATGAAGGGTGGCGGGGTACATGAACACAAAGTGGAGAAGTCTGCAGGCGATGTGGGACTAACCCCAACCACAGGACCGCGGGGATATTCCGCCACACAAGGGGGCCCACCGGGGTCAACACCCAGACCTGGAACGCGATGGGGAAAGCCCAAACATGCGGTCCCACACACACGTGTCCTGCTGGCAAATATAGTCTCAACACACCCCCGCAGCAGGACAACCTGCTTTGATACCATGTTAGAACCCGCCAACCCATTAGTTCATCTCAAAACCCAGGTATTGAGATGAAGGGTGGCGGGGTACATGAACACAAAGTGGAGAAGTCTGCAGGCGATGTGGGACTAACCCCAACCACAGGACCGCGGGGATATTCCGCCACACAAGGGGGCCCACCGGGGTCAACACCCAGACCTGGAACGCGATGGGGAAAGCCCAAACATGCGGTCCCACACACACGTGTCCTGCTGGCAAATATAGTCTCAACAATGAATGATTACAACAATTTAACCATGAAAAGGAGAAGGAAAACTTGGCAAGAGTAAGAGCACCACTTGCCTCAAATACCAGCGACTTATCTTGCACAGCCCTTCCTCTCTCTCGCGGCTCTAGGCGCAACAGCACCTAACATGATTCTAAAGTTTAATGGCGGAGAAGGATCAAACCAGAAATTCCGAGACCCCTAGAAACATCACGAAAATTGAATCTCTTACCGTAGGAATGAAGGTCTAGGAGAGAGCAATCCAATTCCTCTTTCGGAACCGAATTCCGTCCACTAATACTCCTAGAATCGGCGTCTGAAGGGGAGCAGGGTTGGCGGTTTTTTTCCCTCTCGACACTGCGACGGTTACTCTTTCAAGGAAGCAGACAATGAATAGTCTCGAGTTTGTCTAAGGCTTTATATATATGCATGGACACGTCTAATCAACCTTGACAGACACCTAAAAGCCACCGGATTCCTTCAAACTTTATTAATTAATTATTTGCATCATTATTATCAACACATCAAAACGACGCGAAAAGCGAACCACCTCGGAATCCGACGAAATTCGCACCGTAGCTAAACACCCACGCTACGAACGCAACGGCGAAGTCGAGATCAACTTTCGACGAACAAAACTCGGATTATCACTACCCGAAGCCAAAATACAAACATCCTCCGAGAGGCCTCACCGGTCACCAAAACAGACCAAGCTTGCTAGGGGATCTTGCCAAAAATGCTACCAACAACCACACAAGGAACCTAAAGAGCTAAAACCATGCTCTAACAAACTGCACATGCCGGAAACGCGTCAACATAACGCCAAACGAGAATTAAATAATCGTAGAAAAATCGGGGGTGTTACACCACATACTATGGTGCTGTTGATTCAAATCGACACATATAAAAGGGGAAACAAAAAGGGATTAGGGTTAACGAATCAAATGAATATAGAAAGAGAAAAATTTAAAAAAGGCGGTTGGACATTTACTTCCGATCAAGCTTGATAGCTGTATAGTCTCAACACAAGATAGCCTGAAGGCAAAGAAGGATAGCTTAAGCACTTCACGCTCAGCAAGGTTGTTCTTCTGATCACTCTAACACGTTCAACAACCTGGAAATGTCCCACATACCTGGAATCCAACCTGTGGTTCCTTCCAAACCTCTTAACACCCGACATCGAAGAAACCTTGAGAAAATCCATGTCCCCAACTACAAATTCAAAATAAACCCTTCGTCGATTAGTGTTCTTCTCATAATGATCCTGAGCTATACGAAGATTCTCTCGAATATGCAATACAAAGTTACTCATTTCTTCCAAAGATTATGGACCCAACAATGGTCTTTCACCAACTTCAGCCAAAAACAAGGGGGTTCGACAATGCCTCCATACAAAGCCTTAAAGGGGGCCATCTGTAAACTCTCCTGATAATTATTATTATAGGCAAATTCCATCAATTTATGCCGCTCATCCCACAATCCACTGTGGTTCAAGATGTAACGTCAGATCATATCTTCTAAAATCTAATTAACTCTCTTTGTCTGACCATTGGTCTACGGATGATAAGCAGTTGAATATCTGAGGTTGGTACCCAACCATTCCTGCAAACTTTTCTAAAAATGAGACGTAAACCTCGAATCTCGATTGGACACGATACTTACAGGTACTCCATGTAATCTAATGATCTCTTCCAAATAAAACTCTGTTATCTTCTTCATGGAGTAACCAATCTTGAACTCCATGAAGTGAGCACACTTTGTCAATCTATCAACTATGACCCACACGGAATCATGCCCTCGAGAAGATCTCTGCAAACCAGTAATAAAATCCATAAAAATACTCTCCCACTTCCAACTTGGAATATCTAAAGGCGTCAGCTTGCCACTAGGCCGTTCATGATCTGTCTTAACACGCTTGTAGGTAAAACACTAAGACACTATATCATTCTTCATCCTATACCACCAAACGATCTGTTTCAGATCTCTATACATCTTTATAGAACCAGGGAGGTAGGCAACACAAGAACCATGCGCCTCACTACACAACTTTGCTCGAATATCCTCAACAGCAGGAATATAATATCTACTAAGGTACTTCAAAGTACCCACATCATCAGTTTAAAAGTCTGGTAATTCCCCCTTTTTAGTTCTACTATGAAAATGCTGCAAATTAGGGTCGTCCTTTTAATGAAGCCTTGTAAGCGTAATCCAAGAAGGCTCAGCCACTTCCAGGCTACTTGGCGAGTCGCTACTTCTAACAGAGATGCCCATTAATAAAACTCTTCCACTAAGGATTCCACAGAAAGGTTAAACATCTACGCGGTCTTCCTACTCAAGGTGTCGGACACCACATTAGACCTACCCGAATAATATAGGATATCAACATCATAATCTGTGACATACTCCAACCATCTATGTTGGCATAAATTCAACTTATTTTGAGTGAATACATACTTCAAGCTCTTATGGTCCGTGTAAATCTTACACAATGCGCCATACAACAAATGTCTCCACAACTTCAAGGGGTAAATCACTGTCGCGAACTTCAAGTCATGAGTAGGGTAGTTCCTTTCATGAATATTTAATTGTCTTGACTCATACACGATCACTTTTCCTTCTTGCATCAGGACACATCCAAGCCCGACGTGCGATGCATCCATAAAAACAACATACTCCATTCCTTCGATAGGTAAAGACAACACTGGAGTAGTGCACAATATCCTTTTCAACTCTTGAAAGGCTTCTTATCACTCATCTCCCCACACAAACGCTGTGTTATTCTGCATAAGTTTAGTCAAAGGCACAGACAATGCAAAGAATCCTTCCACAAACCTTCAATAATAGTCTGCCAACCCTAAGAAGCTTCATATCTCTTTAGGTGTGGTAAGTCTTTTCCAATCCATCACGACATATATCTTCTCTGGGTCAACTGAAATTCTATCTTTATTCACAACATGACCCAAAAAGGATACTTGGGCAAGCCAAAACTCTCACTTACTCAGTTTCGCATATAGCTTATGCTCTCTTAAGGTAGATAGAACTTGGCCCAAATGCTGAGCATGCTCCTCAGCACTCTAGGAGTAAACCAGAACATCGTCAATAAAAAACAACCACAAATTTATCTAAGAAATCTTTAAACACTATATTCATCATGTCCTTGAAAGCAGAGGGTGCATTCGTCAGTCCAAAGGACATTACCAAGAATTCAAAATGTCCATGTCGAGAACTAAAGACAGTATGCAGAATATTCGTCTCATGAATCCTAAACTGATGGTAGCCTGAACGAAGGTCAATCTTCGAAAACACTGTACTACCACACAACTGATCAAACAAATCACATATCTGTAGCAAGGGATACCTGTTCTTGATAGTTACCTTATTCAATTCCCTATAGTCAATGCACATCCTCATAGATCCATCCTTCTTCTTAACAAACAAGACAGGAGCACCCCAAGGCGAAGAAATTGGCCTAATGAATCCACACTGTAACAACTCATCCAGCTGGGTATGCAACTCTTCCATCTCACGTGGGGCCATACGGTACGGTGCCTTAGCAATAGGGCGAGTACCCGACTCCAGATCTACAACAAACTCCACATCTCTCTCAGCCAGAAGACCAAGAAGACTAACTGGGAAACATCAGGAAAGTCACTCACCACAGTAATATCCTTGACACGCCGCAAACTACCGACGGTTCCCAAAACAGAAACCAAATACGCACAATAACTGGAATCTAAAAGCTTCCGAGCAGATACCGCAAAAATAATCGGGGAATCCTGGCACAGAAAATCGTACACACTCCTGGGTTGGCCGTTGTCCATCTTGAAGTCGAAGCACTTACCATACATTGGATAACTGCATCATATTTGGACAACCAGTACATGCACAAAATCACATCAAAGTCCTCAAGGTCTAACACTTTTAGATCGACAAAAGCTAGAAAATCACCTAAAAGAATAGGACAACTCCAGATAGTATGATCCGACACCACCAAATCACCAAAGGGAAACTTAACACGAAACTAATCGCCAACCTGATCAAGAGTCAGACAATGACGTTCTATGAAAGTACTCTCCATGAACGAGTGGGCAGCACTCGAATCAAAAGAACACGTGCCTAATGATTCTTTACCTTAAACTTCCTTACAAAATTGTATATATAACTACACAAACAACATCGAAACTATAGCTACGAGCTAATGACTAGATTAGAATCAAACCTGAGATCACTTGGGTGGACGTCTGCGCTTCTTTTAAAGTCATCAACTTCATCTTGCCCTTCCCTTTATCCAGCTGTGGCAGTGGCAAGGCTTGAAGTGGAACTAGCTGCGACGGGGGCTGAGACCGCGGGCATCTAGACTTCAAATGTCCTTTCTGTCCACACTGGAAGCATTACTAATCTTTACTCCAACAACAGGAAATATGACGCCCCTTTTGCTTGCACGAGGCACAATCAAGATCTACTTTAGGTACGCTCTGAATTGCAAGCACTCATTACTTCTTCTGAGCTCCCAACCTCTTGAAACACTTTTTGAATGGATGGACTGGACGACAACAAAAACTACACACCTCCTTGCTTCCTTTCTTCATAGCATTGCCAGAATCCCAAGAGCTCTTACCATCATTAGACTTTCTCTCGTACTTTCTCATTTGCATATCTCGATTCTTTACATTATCGATTGGTTCAACTTTCAGAGTAGATTCTACTACCTTAGCATAATTCTCAGATTCATACGCACTAGCCAATTGCTAGATTTCACTCTTAAGACCACCCAGAATGTGCTTTACTATGTTCGCTTCAGAGGCTACCAAATCCGGGGCAAACCTTCTCAACTTGCTGAACTCTATCCCTTACTCACTAATTGAGAGTTGTCTTTACTTTAGATGCAGAAAGTTGTTCATCAAACGGTCTTGCTCGACCGACGTCAGAAATTTCCTCAGCAATAACTCCTTGAAAGATTCCCACAAACATCCATCTCTAAGGTTCTCTCTTTCCCTTAACCACTAGCCCTTCACAAGGCCCTTCAGCTTGTAAGCAACGGCCATCACTCTTTGTTCAGCAAAAATTCCTGAATACAAAAAATCTCCTTGATAGCAATAATCCAGTCATCCAATGCCATGAAATCGACTCTACCGTCATAAGTAAGAGGTCCAAATCGTTGAAAATGCGAAACGAAATTCATCTCTGGTGGCAGCTTTCAAACATAGCATCACTTTGCGCGCCTGACGAGTCGCCCTCAAACTGGGGAGTCAACCTCATCGCAACATGCTTAGGCGACATCCTAATAATACAACGAACAACTAATCAAAACCTAGCTTAACACTAGAACTACCCAACTTAGTTCAGACCATACATGCATGGGTTCTTGCTCTTGCTGCTAACTTGCTCTGTGATTTTCATAAATGATGTTATGCTTAAACTTAGGATGATATTCCATCACCCTATTGACTCATGTGCATTGACTATGAATGCATGAATTCTTATTCTTTTTGGTTTAAATCCATGTGTGTATGATGTTATCATGTAGATCTTGGCTTGACACACGTGCTAATGTTATATTATGTCATGCATGTTGTGCTATGCATTCTAATAAAGGCTTTAATGAATGTTATGAGCGGCATACACATGAAATATTATGCAACCCATACTACATAATATCGTATGTGACGAAAGCAAAATCTAATGGGCATTAATGTGATGATTGTTATGCATCTCATACTACATAATAGTCACATGTTGATTCCTATGAGTATTCATATACAAATATATATTATGCATCTCATACTACATAATATGTCTCGTATACTTCTTATCATGCTTATGAGTGTAGTTTTCATGCTTCGGCCAAGACGTACCGATGACACATCAGTGTGTGTATGAAATGGAACAAGACTACTAAAACTACACCTCTGATACCAACTTTCAGAACCCGTATTTTCTTATCATAAGACAATATATCATAGTAAAAGAAAACACGTGTCATAATGCTACGTCGTGTAGGGGATAACTACAGGTACTCGAGCAAGGACCTACTCCTAACACTTTTCAAAGAATTCTCGAGTTTATCATGAAGAAAATGTATTTTTAGTTAAGTTTTGACATTGGAATCACTCAGATTTGTGCATCAACTAGTCCATGGATAAATATATGAATCTACGCTGCGGAAAATACTTTATTTAGTTCAATTAGTATCCTACATGAGCAGAAACATCCAAAAAGAAAACTCATGATATGCATACCTGATGACTAGTAATTTAGTCTTCATATATGGCTTTTTTGTTAATTAGATATTTTAAACATTGACATGTGTTCGTGATTTTTATAAAACATTTTGTAGAAAAATAATATTTTGAGGTATAATACTAATATTCTCTATTTTGTAGGATTACGGCAGGTCTCGTAGAAATTTACGTACAAAATCCCGATGTTGCGTTCAAGAGTTCGCATTCGAGTCCAACTTAACAACATGGAGCTTGACCGAATATTTTCGAAGCGGCCACTCATTATATATATATATATATATATATATATATAGAATATATATATTATACGGGCATTAGACATGTACGGGCTGTACGGACAAGCTTTTTTGGTGGTCAAGATGGTCCCAAATCGAAAAGTGATCAACATGAAAGTTGTAGATCTCGGCGAGACGAACAACTTTCATGTTGACCACTTTTTGATATGGAGCCGTCTTGGTCCTTGATTTGGGCCCCGAAATCGGGGGCGGCGGAACGTTTTACTGTAGCAGTTCCGCCGCCCCCAATTTCGGGCCCAAATCGAGGTCCAAGACGGCTTCATATCAAAAAGTGGTCAACATGAAAGTTGTTCGCCTCGCCGAGATCTACAACTTTCGTGTTGATCACTTTTCGATTTGGGACCATCTGGATCCCCAAAATGGCTTGCCCGTACGCCCGCACCTAATGTTTGCCCGCACAGTATACGCCCCCATATATATATATATATATATATATATATATATATATATATATATATATATATATATATATATATATATATATACAGGGGCGGAACTAGAAATTTTTCTTAACCCGGGCACAATTTTAAAATTAATATTGCAATTACTAAAAAGTTTTAAACAAAAAAAATACATGACATACCGTTCAACATGCCACCTTTCGTGGACACATATTTTGAAATTTTGTAATAATAGTATCATTAGTAATAGTGTCAGCAACATCCTTCTCCGTATAAACGATCATGCAGTCATTCATCCATTCGTCTCCCATTCTGTTTCGTAAACGATTTTTTATAATCTTCATTGCAGAGAACATTCTTTCAACTGTAGCCGTTGCAACGGGTAGAAGACATGCCAACTTTAAAAAGCCTGAAAACCAACTGATAGTGATCTTGTTTTTTCAACTCCACCAATAATTTTAAAAGGCCACCAATTCCTTTACTTTGAGAGAACGTGTCGGTTGGTAAAGAGCGCATGTCAATAATATACATATCAAGTTGTCCTTCAAGTAGTTGCAATTCTATTTGTGAGAAATCGGATGAGTACAATTCTGCGAGACGAACTAACTTTTGTTTATCAAATGAGGCAAATCGATCACTTGAATCAAGACAAGAAACACATAAAAGTAGTTCAGTGTTCACTTCATTAAAACGATCATTTAACTCGTTCAAAGTCCAATCCAGCACTGTATTGTAGATTTCAACACGAAAATGATGATAATTTGTAACCTCTCTTTCATTGCGTCGCGATCTCCCTGCTTGAATATATTTTTCATCCATATTAGGAACCTCTATATGTTGTTTTGTGCAAAATTTTGATACTTCAGTCATAAAGGAGTTCCATTCAAGATCATCATTTCTGAAATTAAACAGTAACTGCTTTGTAAATTTTACAAACTTCATTGCATTAACAATGTCTTGATCCTTCTTCTGTAAAGCTTGTGATAACTCGTGTGACTTGGATAAAATATTCTTCATTAAGTGCAATAGAAAAATAAAATTAAAAGTCAAGAGACTTTTAATTAAAGTATTGGCCATTCCTCGTTGATTTCCATCTGCACCATCAACTTTAATAATTTCAAGTGCCTCAACAATAGATGAGAACATCCGAATAAAATTTAATATTGTGCCATAATGTGAACTCCACCGTGTGTCACCTGCTCTTTTTAATTCAAGTGGTTGATTTGCCCCTCGGCCACTTTCCAACTCCCCGCAACCAAGCTCTAAAGCAACCCGATCAACTTCTAATGCTCTTATACAATCGCGTCGTTTACAAGAACCGCCAACAACATTCAACACAAGGTTAATAAGCGTGAAAATCTCTGCAACTTCAACATGATCTTCTGCAACAGCTACTAATATTAGTTGCAGTTGATGAGCAAAACAATGAATGTAGAAAGCACAATTATTCTCCTGCAATATCAACGTTTTCAGTCCTTTGAACTCACCCCTCATATTGCTAGCACCATCATAACCTTGACCCCGCAATTTAGAAATACTTAGGCAATGTTTTGCAAATAAATTATCAATAGCTTTCTTTAATGATAAGGCAGTGGTATCTACAACATGAACAAACCCAAGAAGTCGCTCCATAATAAGACCTTTTATAGAAACATAACGTAAAACCACGGCCATTTGTTCTTTTGTGGACACATCACGTGATTCGTCGACCAAAATACTGAAGCAGCTATCCCCAACGTCCTGAACAATTGTCTTTGTTATCTCTGATGCAATGCAAGAAACTATCTCCTTTTGGATTTTTGGAGATATTAATTGGCAATTGATAGGTGCATTTTCGAAAACCACTGACTTGACCTCATTGTTATGCAATGCAAGAAATTCTAAAAGTTCAAGAAAATTGCCGCGATTGCTGGATTCTTTAGACTCATCATGCCCGCGAAAAGATAACCCTTGCTTTAAAAGAAAGCGTATACAATCTATTGACGCACACAAACGAGCGCGATATTGAGCACGTTGTGTCTCTTCCTGCCTGCAAAATGCGACTTGAATACCTTGCTTCTGATTCATTAAAGCTATGCACATATTCTTAGAGTTATTATGTGCAGTTGTGTGATTTCCGACATGTTTCTCTAAGATCGTCCTATCTTTCCAATATCGGAATCCACGACATACAAATGTAGGATCACAACATCTCTGGGGAAAAATGTAACAATAGAGACAAAATGCAGCATCTTTATCTATACTGTATTCCAGCCAATCTTTAAACTCGGTAAACCAGATTTTGTTGAAACGACGAGCTTTATTTCCAATTTGAGTTTGTGGAAAATTTGCTAAAATTGGTTGACAAGGACCATTCTGTAAGTATTTTCTCCTTATCGTGTCTTGTATGTTTACATCATATGAGGTTATAGGTGGTCTCAATCCTGGATCAGCAATTAACTCATCTAAGCTAAATTCAGATCGAGTCCTTTTACCACATAAATCTGATGCTTGAGAATCTTGAGAAATTTGATTTGAGCTCACTTTTGAAAAAAACTTATCCATCGAACACCTGAGTAGAAAACAACATTTGAAATACACACAAAAAAAGTATCTAATTTGATTGTGTGACCATAACAATTTAGCCTGGACTGAATTCAAAATGGTGGCAAATCCCGACGGGTACACGGGGCAATGCCCCTACGGCCAAGCGCGACCGTACCAGGCCCGCGAGGGAAAATGTGAAAACAGTGAACCAACAGAGAAATAGCTTAAAGTGGATCATTATCATTGAAAGATATGCTCAAACAGTGAACCAACAGAGAGTATTGTGTAGACACGTGCAGTATCCTTAGTTTGTACGCAATTGTTCTTGAGTAGGAATTTTGTTAAAAATTATCTAATTTGCCCGTATTTATAACTTTTTTACTTTATATCGATGCATTATTCGTCACTTCTTGCTAGGTCTAGTTTTGTCTTATGTCTACTGTAGTTTGTGATGGGTAGCTAGAGAAGCATTATAGGATTGTTATGAAAGGGCATTCTTTTTTAGCGGCTAGAATTTGCCCGGATGTGGCTCTCGAAGCAAATTTATGACATAGGTCATGTTTTTGATAGTTTGAGCTTTGCATTCCTACCTATTTCAAATCACCATTGCACTATCCAAGTTGAGCTTGAACCCCCTTTTTTCTTTGTATTATCACCACCTTCAAATCAACAAAACCATATAGCTTTATCCTATTTTTCAAACTTCAGTTTTTGAGCTATTGTTTTGGTCATTACAGGAGATGTGTGTTGTGATTGATGTGGAGTGAAGAAAAATTCAGCATATCATATTTTGGTATATAAAAAAGGAGAAGAATAAGAAAATTAAAAGAGCAAGTGGAAAAAATTTAAAATGACTGAATGAGGATGTTTTGCGGAAATAACCCCATATGCTAAAGTCCAAGTTTGGGGGAGTTTCTCACTTCACTCCAGTTGTTGGTGGATTATTCTTTAGTCTATCTCAATATTATTTTGCTTAAGCGTGTTAGCCCTCAGGTTTACCTATGATATTCACACCTTAAGCATAAGCCTATCACTTCATCCCATTTCAAGTCTTATAGATCCTAAACAAAGATTCACCATTTATTGAGCTCTATAAACTCATGGAATCATATATAAAACCACTTGTGCGTATACAAGTATACAACCATAATAACATGGGATGTTAAAAAAAGTTCAGCATACTTTAGGAGTAGTCATTTGTTTAGGAGTAGCTGTAGCTCGGTCGCTTTTGTTCTCCAATATATGCCTAATTCTTTTAGAAGAGAACCCATTTGATTTTCAGGCAGATCCTAGGAAGTAAGAAACTTCTACTTATCGAGTTGTACAATATTTGTTGAATACTCATCTACAAATCTACTTAGTGAAAATATTTTGTCAAGAACCAGATCTACTCATCTACAGAACCAGCCACCAGGAAGTAAGAAACAAAGAAATTGAGAAAAATTTGAATCAAAAGTTCAAAACCTAGATCTACAGTAAACAGAACCAGAAAAAATCATAAACAAGACTCATCTCAAATTGAAACTTGAAAGTAGCTTGAAGAAGAAGAAGAAGAAGAAGATACCGGACGGGCGGCCGGGCACGATAAGGGCACGGGAATTCGACGGCGGGCGGGCGGGCGGGAAGAAGAAGAAGAAGATACCGGACGGGCGGCCGGGCACGATCAGGGCACGGGAATTCGACGGCGGGCGGGCGGGCGGCCGGGGCTAGGGCACGCGATCGAGCACGGAGCAGCTAGGGCACGCGCTTCTGATTTCTTCCTAGTTCCTACAGGCCGACAGTCTGATCCCCGATAATCCGATATAAATGGCGAGAAATCACGCCCGGGCACGTGCCCGGGCGTGTCCGAACATGGATCCGCCGGTGTATATATATATATATATAACCTCAACTTAGCGCCACCGCCGTGCTCGGCCACAAACAACAACCTCAACTTAGCGCCACCGCCGTGCTCGGCTAACTTCCTCAAGGCCACCGCCATGCTCGCCACTCCGGCCACTTTAGCAGCTCCATGGCCGGCAACGCCACCTCCGCGTCAACCTTCTCCGCATGCAGCTACAGCTCTACCACATACAACTCCGGCCAAGCCCGATCCCCAACTGCAGCAGCCTATTCATGTCAACCCGAGCTCGCCATCCCTCCTCCTACCATGCAGCGCCGCAACTCACAGCATTACTAAGAAGCGTGACCGCCACCACCGTGCTCGGTTAACTTCATCAACGCCACCACCCAGCTCAGCCACTTCAACAGCATCACCAAGTCCGGCCAACACCTCCTACTCCTCCATGCAGGCTCTCGAAGCAGCAGCTGGCCGACCTCTTCCTAGCAGCAGTTCCTCCACATTAATGGCGACCTCCAGCTCATTCATCAAGCACCCGACCCCCTCCATTTAATGCCTCAACAACAACACCACTAACTATGGCTGGCCACCACTCTGCCACGTCAGCCCAGCAAAGCAGCCTCCTCCATGAAACGGCTACACTAATCCCGTCGCCGAGGAGCTGCCTCCAGCAAAGCACAGTCGTTACACCCGAGAATGCTGCCTCATATTTATTATTCAAGGCCACCCGTGACTCATTGATGCCTATAAAAAAGGCTGTCCGGGAGGAGATATAGTATATAAAAAATTTTGAGAGTTGTCACATTCATTTGGAGAAGAGTTTAGGATGAAGGTTGGCGAAATTCAGCTGAAGATTGCGAGTAAAAAATTTGTTTTTTTTGTCTTTGTTTGTGTTTTTTTTAATTTGGAAGGTCGCTTTGCTTTCAATTTACAATTTTTGTTCACTTGTAACCCTGCAACTTTCTCGCAGTTTTATTTCATGTAACCCCCCTATTCTAGTAGCAATAAAATTACATTTCTCTTTTACGTTAAATAATAATTCTATTTCAATTTTTGTCACCTTCGTTTCTCATTTTTGTCATCGTGATGCATGTTTATAAAAATGATTCTCCCCATCTCCATGAGTAACTAATTCCCTATAGTGCTCGATCGAGATGATCCGAGGATGAGATAACACTTTTATGATTTTAGAATTGTTTTTCTCTATTGTTGAACGTTTAAGATTTACCGTTGATCAAGTCATTGAGCCTATATATTTTATATAGTTTTCAAAATAGTTTCGCTCTTTAGTTGGCCGAAAGGCTCATAAGGCGAATCGATCATTCATCGGTAAAAAGAGTAGAATACAACCCTCGAGAGAGGACGACGTAACTCTTCCGGATTGGAGTAAAATCCAATAGCGAGGTTCACTACCTAAATCAAGTCTTAGACGATGCGATTTGAGAACGAAAGTTCGGTCGATACACCTAAGCTTATTTGAACCTAATCCTCGAAAGAGGGGTGTTCATGCTTTGAGAACCTCCACGGTGAAAGCCTCTTCAACAAGAGAATTGCATTTCTATTTTCAGTCCGTTATTTTCGATTTCCAAAGTGATTCAAGGATCGGGCACTAGTTTTAATACATTATTTTAATTCCGTTAACACTTCTAGCTTTTACTTTTCGCAACCTCAACTCAAATTTCTATTGATAAAATAATAACGATTTTCAAAGTAGTATTACTCGATCACCCCGAGTGTAATACGACCTTTGTTTTTATAAACCTATACCACTCCTGATACGGTACACTTGTCGTTGTCGTTTGCAGATATAGTTTCGCGCAATCAAGTTTTTGACGCCGTTGACGGGGACAATTGGTCGATAATTTGAAAAAGAAATAGTTATTAATTTTATCGCTTCTTTTTTTTAGTTTATGACCCGAGTAAACTTTTCAAAGAATTTTGAATTCGGTTTTGATCCGGAAATAGAGCGCACTTTTCGGCGACGTCTCCGATTTAGTGATCTACCAATAATTTGCGAAAAGTCAATCGGAGAAACTAACGAGGGGATAATGGAAGTTCCTAACCTTAATGCGGCCCCGCTACACACTATGTCCTATTATGCGTGACCAAATTTGGAGGAACACAATCTAGTATTATTCGTCCAGCAGTATCAAATAATAATTTTGAAATTAAAATGAGTATCATTCAGATGGTACAACAATCAGTTGTATTCGATGGCTTAATCTTGAACTCCATGAATCTACGCAGTGGTTTGGTTCTCTTCCTAGAGGTTCCATCACTACATGGGCTGAAATGATAGAAAAATTTTTAACGAAATATTTTACTCCGGCAAAGTCCGCTAAATTATGTACGGACATTCTCTCGTTCACACAAATAGACTCAGAGTCTCTCTATGACACATGGGAGCACATCAAGTAACTTTTGCGGAGATGTCCTCATCATGCCCTTCCTACGTGGCAACAAGTTCAAACTTTCTACAATGGTTTGAATCTCCAAACGAGGCAAATGATTGACGCAGCCGCAAAGGGAACTCTTAATAACAAAAGCCCCGAGGCCGCTCAAGAGATTTTCGAGGAGATGGCCATGAATGCTTATCAGTGGAATGCGCCAAGTTCGCTCCCTAACAAGCCGACCAGACTCTTCGAAGTCGAGGTCACCCCTAATTTATCACATCAAGTAGAATGGCTCACTAAGCAAGTGGCGGAGATGTCTACTTCCTCCGCCACCAATTGGGCTTATAATAATAATAATAATAATAATAATAATAATAATAATAATAATAATAATAATAATAATAATAATAATAATAATTTTAATAATAATTTTCATGAGCAAGTAGATTATATGGGGAACTCCTATCGTCCTTCGTATAACCCAAATAATAATATTCCGTTCAATAATAGTTATAATCCGGGTTTGTGGAATCACCCAAACTTTTCATGTAGCAACCCCAATAATGCTCAACGTCCACTACAAGTGAATCCTCCCGGATTCACTCCACCACCATCACACAAGCCTTCTTCACTTGAAGAAGTCTTCACTAAATACGTAGCCTCAAATGAGTCCAATATCCGGAATCTTACCGGATCTATAAAAAATTTAGAAAATCAAATTGGACAATTAGCTAAATTAGTCTCTGAACGCCAACAATGAACTCTGCCGGGCAACACCGAACCCAATCCAAGGGAGAGCACCAACGTAATAAACCTCCGCAACAGAAAGGAGGTAACTTCTACAAATTTGGCTGGACCTGAGATAAACGTTTCATCTTCACCCCTGCAATTTACTTCTCCGCAAGTTAGTTCTTGTACTTTACCATCTTCTACTCTAGCTCGGCGCAATAACTTAAAACCATCAATGTCTTATCCTTCAAAATTTAAAAATGAGCGCAATGAGGAGAAATACAAAAAATTTATTGAAATTTTAAAACAAATTCAAATAAACGTTCCATTCTGCGAAGCAATCTCTAATATGCCTAAATATTCGAAATACCTCAAAGAATTACTCTCTAATAAAAAGAAACTTGATGATATTTCGGGTGTTTTTTTAAACGCAGAATGCTCAGCGGTTATGTTAAATAAATTGCCGGAAAAACTTAATGATCCGGGACGATTTTCCATCCCATGCTTGTTCGGTAATTTATTAAAAAAACACGCCTTGGCCGATTTGGGCGCTAGTATTAAGCTCATGTCATATTCTTTATTTAAAAAACTTAGGTTAGGCAATCCTAGCCCCACAAAAATTAGCATCCAAATAGCAGATCAGACTATTAAATATCCAATTGGATTCGTAGAGGATTTTTAGTTAAAGTAGACAAGTTTATCTTCCCGGTAGACTTTGTCATTCTAGATATAGAGGAAGATGCCGAAGTGCCCCTTATACTCGATCGTCCATTCCTTGCTACCTCTAAGGCAATAATAGATGTAAGTAACGGAAAGCTTCTACTACGAGTGGGGGATGAAGAAGTTACTTTTAGTATCCACTCTTCCATGAAAAACTCCTTTTCTAATGATGACTCTTGCTTTACTTTAGAAACAAATTTTGAAGAGAAAATAACGTCATCTTCTGAAATTATTTCTCCTTTATTTGAAAATCCGGACATTGTAAACTTATATTGTTTAAAAGAAATAACTCGTCCGCTCAAATTTGAAGAAATAAAATCGAATAATTTTAAAGTAATAACATCTTATGATTAGCCGCAGAGTTTAGAATTAAAGCAATTGCCGGAATATTTAAAATATTTATTTTTAGAAAAAGTGTTAAAATTGCCCGTGATTATTTCATCCGCGCTTACGATTCAGAAATTTCTGAATTAACAAAAATTTTAAATAAGCATTGTCATGCAATTGCGTGGCAAATTTCTGATATTAAGGGGATTAGCCCATCTTTTTGCACGCATAAAATAAGTTTAGAAAATAATTCTCGCTGTACTATTCAACCTCAACGACGCCTTAATCCAAATATGAAGGACGTTGTTAAGGCCGAAATAATAAAATTATTAGACGCGAGAATTATTTATCCTATTTCGGATAGCACTTGGGTTAGCCCGGTGCAAGTCGTGCCTAAGAAGGGCGGGATAACGGTAGTTTCCAATGAAAATAATGAGTTAATCCCAACCCGTACCGTTACGGGTTGGCGAGTTTGCATCAATTATAGGAAATTAAATGATGCAACTCATAAAGATCACTTCCCGCTTCCCTTCAATGACCAAATCTTAGAACGTCTATCCGGTCACTCACACTATTATTTTCTTGATTGTCTTTCGGGATACTTTCAAATCCCAATTGCACCCGAAGACCAAGAGAAAACCACATTCACTTGCCCGTTTGGCACCTTCGCCTATCGGAGGATGCCGTTTGGTCTTTGCAACGTGCCGGCTACATTCCAAAGATGTATGTTGGCAATTTTTAATGAATTAGTAGAGGACGTCATGGAAGTTTTTATGGATGATTTTTCAGACTTTGGCGATTCCTTTGAAAATTGTTTAAATAATCTTGATCGTGTTCTTCAACGCTGCAAAGACACAAATTTGGCGCTCAATTGGGAAAAGTGTCATTTTATGGTTCGAGAAGACTTAGTGCTTGGACATAAAGTTTCTAGCAAAGGGATCGACGTCGATAGGGCCAAAATCGAGGTCATAGAAAAACTTCCCCCGCCTACCAACATAAAATCTTTTAGGGATTTTCTAGGACACGCAGGATTTTATAGACGGTTTATTAAAGATTTTTCAAAAATTACAAAACTGTTAACACATATTTTAGAAAAAGAAATCGCATTTATATTCGATGAAGAATGTTCTAAAGCGTTCAATAAAATTAAAAATGAACTTATCAACTCGCCTATTTTAATTGTGCCAAATTGGCCTCTTCCGTTTGAAATTATGTGCGATACAAATGATTTTGCTGTAGGGGCTGTTTTAGGCCAACAAGTGGATAAATATTTTCACCTGATTTATTACGCGAGCAAAACACTCACGTCTGCTCAAGCTAATTATACAACGACGGAGAAAGAACTTTTGGCGATTGTTTTTGCATTTGATAAATTTCGATCTTATATAACGCTATCAAAAATTATTTTTTTTACTGACCACTTCGCTCTCAAGTATCTAATAGAAAAAGGGGACGCCAAGCCCCGATTACTAAGATGGATTCTCCTTCTACAAGAGTTCGATTTGGAGATCCGAGATAAGAAGGGAGCGGAGAACTTGGCTGCCGACCACCTCTCAAGATTTGAGAATCCGGTTGCAGGAGCGCTAGTGGAGTCCGAAATAGATGACAAATTCCCTAAAGAGCGCCTCCTCGTCATGAAAAAGGTAATAACTTCTTCAACCCCTTGGTATGCAGATCTTGCCAACTATTTAGTGGCACAGGTCCTTCCAAAATATTTTTCAAGTCATCAAAAGAAGAAATTCTTCTCGGACTTGAAAATTTACTTTTGGGAAGACGCCTTTTTATTTCGTGTCTGCGCGGACCAAGTGGTAAGAAAGTGTGTATCGGGCGAGAAAGGCGTTTAAATTTTGCAGCACTGCCACGAAAGACCAACCGGTGGACATTATCAAGCAAACCGGACTGCTAGGATGGTGCTAGAGGCGGGCTTCTATTGGCCCACTTTATTCAAAGACGCTCAAATGTTTGTAAGCAAATGCGATAGCTGCCAACGGTCAGGTAACATTTCTAACCGGGACGAAATGCCCGAAAACATATTTTTAGAATGTGAAATCTTTGATTTATGGGGGTTAAATTTCGTAGGTCCACTACCACCGTCTCATAATAATAAGTGCATCCTTGTTGCGGTCGACTACGTGTCAAGGTGGGCAGAGGCGCAAGCTTTCCCCACTAATGACGCGAGAGTCGTCGTAAAATTTTTGAAAAAATTATTTTCACGATTTGGCACACAACGAGCACTAATTAGTGATAGGGACACCCACTTCTGTAACGACCAACTTGCTAAAATTTTAGCCAAGTATGGTGTTACCCACAAACTCTCTGCTGCCTATCACCCTCAAGCAAATGACCAAGTGGAGGTGTTAAATCATGAACTTAAGAGAATTTTAGAAAAACAGTGTCCGTTAATAGGAAGGATTGGTCACTTAAATTAGACGATACTTTATGGGCTTATCGAATGACGTACAAGACTGCAATCGGTTGTCCACCATAACGAATAGTCTACGAAAAAGCTTGTCATTTACCGGTAGAATTAGAACACCGCGCATATGGGGCACTCAAATTTTTAAATTTTGATCTAAACTTGGCCTCTGAACAAAGAAAATTTCAATTAAATGAATTAGATGAATGGAGTGCAAACGCCTATGAAAATAACAAATTCTATAAGGAGAGAACTAAGTTTTATCACGATAAAAATATTAAAAATCAATTGTTGGGTATTGTATCCACGATTACCTAGATTTGAGGAAGCCACCTGTCAAGCTAAGATGAATTCACAATGTATTTGATGAAACATCTTAAGTTGTACTTGCAGCTCCTCCACGCTAAGTGCACACCAATGTCAGGGTGCAGTAGGTCAATATACGCGGGTCTGCACGACGTAATCCATCGTTGAGCAGATCAGTGTGTTGGCCTACGTGTACTCTCTCTATTGGAGTGCACCTACTTTCAAGAACAGGGCCGTTCATATGCAAGAGAAGACAAGGAGCATGAATGGATCAAGGAGCAGCTCCTG
This sequence comes from Platanthera guangdongensis, assembly GCA_039583875.1. Lineage (NCBI taxonomy): Eukaryota > Viridiplantae > Streptophyta > Magnoliopsida > Asparagales > Orchidaceae > Platanthera > Platanthera guangdongensis. The sequence goes on from CM077158.1 coordinate 85,008,501, forward strand.
GGTGGAAGACGAAAATTTGTCCAAGGAAAATTCGACGAGAATCACCGATTCGGCGAGAATCACTAGTGATTCTCGCCGAATCGACGAGAATCATTAGTGATTCTCGCCGACTCCTTCTGGCCACCTCAAAACGGTGCCAAGTAAGATTCGGCGAGAATCACTAGTGATTCTCGCCGAACCAGTGGCCAAGCAGCTCATGTATACAAAGTGAAATTCGTTGAGAATCAATAAGTGATTCGGTGAGAATCACTAACGATTCTCGATGAATCGTCGAGAATCACTTGGTGATTCTCGCCGATTCGTCGAGAATCGCCTGCGATTCTCGCCGATTTTCACTTAGCGTTTTCTCAGGATGCTGCTGGACCGGATTCTGCCTCTGGACTAGTTTGAACCGGACTTAGGGATTTCCAGTGTGGGTCCCACAAACGGTCATATTGGAGTTATCTACAGTATATATATTCCAGTATTTTGAACAGTAAAAAGTACGGAAAAAGAGAGAAAGAAACCGAGGCGCAACGTAACCCTAAAACCGCGATTCCTCTCCGCCGCCGCCATCGCGCTCGGGAACGTAGGTCGCCGTCAACAATCGGGAATCCTTCGTGATCTCCGGAGACAGAAGCTTAGCAAAGCTTGAGTCTCACGTGTCTATCCAGAGATCTCTTGTCTCTCGATTTGTTGACTGGGGAAAACTCCCCCGTCCGAATCGATCGAGACGACCGATCCTCGTGTGACCGTTGGAAGACCAAGCTAGCTTCGCTACGAAGTTTGGATCTACAAGTTCAGCAGCCGCTCATCATCACAGCCGCCGATCCCGAAGCTAGCCACCACTCGTGTTGCCGCCGCCGGTTCCGGGGAGATCCTCTCCAAGAGAGACCAAGGTTGTAGACTCTTCGTTGACTTCACGAACACGTCGTCGAACGAAGAGGAACACCGTAGTCTCCGAAAGAAGTTTGTATCTAGTATACATTCTATATTTACTTTTGTTATAAAGGAACTTTTGTTCCGTGTTGTAAGGGTTGGGTGCAACCCGTTTTGTGGGAGTGTTGACTCTCACGTGTGGAAGAGTTCCTTCCGTTAGTGCAGGGATTGGATTTCAATCCCGTTGGAGAAGTGACCGAGTCGTCCCTTGTTGGGGAGATAGGTAAAAGGGGGAAAGTGGATGTACCCAAGTCGGGGAACCACTATAATTTGCCTGTGTATTCTGTGTGCTGTGCTTTCTATTTTTATTGTGCAGGTACGTTCGTAAATTCCGCAAAAGCGCTACTCGTCACCTATTCCCCCCCCCCCATAGGTGCACATAGCTGACACTAGGTGGACTTTCAAGTGGTATCAAAGCGAGGTTCCTCATCAAAAAGGTTAACACCTTGAGTAGAATCCTGCCACCAGTGTCAGAAGCATGGATCTGGATTATGAAATACCGCCACTCAAACTCCCCGCATGCACAAAGGATTATTATCCCATCTGGAGAATGAGGGTGTCATTTCACCTTGATGCTATCGATCCTCGAGCATCCTTCATCCTGGAAGAGGGTCCGTTTATTCCCATGAAGACCTCCAACTCTGGGATCCAAGTGCCCATGGGCATTGCTGAGATGTCAGAGACGGAACTATCACTATTTCACTTGGATGAGAGGATTCGTCAAATCATTATGGATATCTGGTCTGGAGCCTCTCGCTCTAGATTGGAAAAATGTAGGACGGCTAAATCTCTGTGGATGACGATCTCAGAGCTGATGGGGGAGTCAGAGAAAGCTGGAATATGTTGTCAACCAGACGAGGAAGCCTATGTGGGGGTCCTCACCTCTGAAGATGAAGGCAAGCATCACTCGGACAACATCAGAGCTCCAGTGTCCGTATCAGAGACTGACGAGACCAGTGAGGAAAGCAGCTTGGACGAGGATGAAACAATGGTCACTGATTCTAATGACAATAACACAGATAAGCAGGTAACATCTTCATCCTGCCCCATATCTTTTGACCTTTCTGAAGACAGAAACTGCTCTCCTCCAGAAAATTCTGATTCCTTGAAGAGAGCCCTTCAGGAAAGCAACCAACTTGCTGAGGAGCAAGCTCGAGAGATTGCTCGATTGAAGATCTTGTTGGTTCTCCAATTGGCGTCCAACAAGGCCAAGGACTCTAAGATCTCAGCTCTAGAGAGTAGTCTGGAGAATGAGAAAAGAATAGTATCAAACTTCTCCAAGGTTGATGCCATTAAGAGAAAGCAAGAAAACGGGTGGATCTCCCGGATTGTCAATTCGTGGAGAAATGGGGAAACGGTATTCCGACCCCCCACTCCAGGCAGGAAGGCAACTCATCATGCCTTCAGGTATGACCACAGGAATGGTCGTGGTCACTGCAAGGGTGATTTGTCCCCATGTGGAAACATCCATAGTGCAAGGGGCGTCATGGCCACCCATGAGGAAATGCCTAAGGATCATTCTGAGCCCTTCGTATTCACTGCCACTGCCTCAACACAGTGTGGATCTGCATGTCCCAGCTCACAGAAGACTTCTCACCACTCGAGGACACGGGATAGAGAGGATAGAAGTCATGATGTCAGGTTCCATGGGGCCCCTGTAAGGGAGATGCCTGAAAGAATGGCACCACCTTCCCGGCCTCATAACGCTCACAACATGCATTCTTTCCACCCTTCCACATGTCACGATGGAAGAGGAATTTTTGTGACAAGATCATGCCCTATCCCGTTTAGACCTAGGACCGTGACTACATCAGTCACGAGATCAGGTCGGAAACGGCGATACAACATTCACCCATGTTGGTGTTGTGGCAAAGTGGGACACTTTGCCATCGATTGTTGGCACAACCCCTCTGTGCCCACGACAAGGGCTTATCCACATTCTCGGGACAGAGGTAGTCTTCCAGACAGGTTTTCTGAAGGAAGGCAGTGGCGTGCTCATGCTAACAGGAACCTAGGACCCAATATGATTTGGGTTCCTAAGGTAAAGTAATTCTTTCTTGCAGGGTAGTCTAGGTTCCCGTGAATATGATGGGAACTAGACAGTAGGTGGCTCAAGACTAAATTGGAACAATCGTCTGCAATAACAGATGTGATATCAATTTGAGCATACTCACATTGAGCTTCTGATATGTTCTACCTGAGGGACTAAAACGATGACTCTCAAAATCCCAGGTACTCATGATCAGTTTCAAGACTTGAGTCGTTTTCAATTGACAATTACATATATATATATATATATATATATATATATATATATATATATATATATATATATCATTATATACAGATACTTCTTTGTATATTAGTGTATGTATGCACGTCTAAGGATAGGTTAACTCGATGCATGCAAACCTTTACACATCAATAAAGGGTTAACGAAGATATGTCATCGTGATTCTCGACAACTCACAATTGACATCAAGAAGTTTTTGGAAACGCCTCGTTCAAATCCAAATAGATTGACTTTAAAATATACATGTGTTTATCATCTTTATATTGACTTGACATCAGAAAATTTCAAAAATGTTGCAAGCTTCTCAACGTGAAAATTTCTAGTCAAGAGACCTCTCAATTTCGAATTAGACAAATGGTATCAGAAACCGAATTAAATAAATCCCCTGTCAGACAAATCCAGCCGACCCTTCGCATTCTTCACGAATCCCGCCGAATTAGACAAATCTCACCGAACTAGTCAAATACCCGCCGACCCCTCGCCTTCTTCTCGAATCCCGCAAGAGCTCTCCCGACAACCCGCAAGAGCTCTCCTGAGTTCTTCCGCAGCCTTGCCGAAACCCGCAAGAGATCTCCCGACGACCCGCAACAAGCTCGTCGCACCGTCTACGCTAAACCTCGCCGACTCTCCTCCGCTGGACACTCGCCGAGGGGCCTCTAATCGCCGCAAGGGACGCTTACCGGAAGGACACCACGCCGACTCCTGCTGGAAAGCTCTTCTAATCCGTCTCCATCAAAGGTTTCCCGCAAGCATCCCGCCGAAGCCTTCACCGACGAACTCTTCTAGTTTCGATTCTTCTCCACTCGAACTAACTCACCATATACGCCCTTAGGTAACCTCTTCCTCACCCATACTTGGACGCACTCACTAGTGATGCTTTCTTTTGAATGTTCATTAATGCTTAGAGTAGGGCTTCTATCTCTAGATCTACAATGGCTCCAAGGACAACTGCAGGGTTGGTCTCTGGCTGCGAGCTGGTTCGAACTGGGTTTTCTCACGCCTCGGACGAATTCCGCAACATTATCCTAATGCTGGAAGAGGCTGGGCTAACCTTCGTCTTGGAGCACCCTTGCAAAATCCTGGACAAAGAGGTGCTGGAGTTCTTCGCTACCGCAAGACTCCGAGATGGAGACTCCATAATCAAGAGCAAGGTGGCGGGGGCAAAAGTAAAGATGTCTGCCAGCAAGCTGACTCGCTACCTGCAGCTTTCTAGTTCGGAGCAGGAGGACTATTTGGAGGACGAGGACAAAACCAGAACTCTCTTGTTCTGCGGTCTTCCACGAGGAACTCGATCAATAAAGAGAAAGGAGATGAATGAAGAAGGGAAGCACCTATCTGACATTATTAGAAAAGTGCTCATCTGCAAGCCGGGCTCGCATGACCATATCTCAGGAGATATGTTCAAGATCCTCATAGCTATTGTCTGCCGTAAGAGGTTCAACTGGGGGGAGTTGCTGTTCGAGAAGATCAAGGACACCCTGGGTACTCCTAGTTTCGGCCGCATCATAAGTCTATATCTAAACCAGCTAAACGGAGACAAGTTCGACATGAGCAAAGGTGTCCCCCTCCACTACTTGAAGAAGATGGATGCAAGTGTGTTTGATCGATGGGAGAGGCGGATCGGGCAGCCTGCCGTGGAAGAGCGACAGGAAGTATCTCCAGCAGTCACCCCCCGTGAAATTCCTGATACCCTGACTGCAGGAATCGAGGGGGAGACTCTACCCCCTCATATAGATGTAGTTTCTGAAATTGCCCAGGTGGCCAGGGATGCTGTGGCCGAAATTCTAGAAGAAAGTGACACTGTGCTGGAGACTGCTGACCGAGAATTGGAAGAGGCTGCTGATATAGATGAATTCTTGGATGAGGACGGAGAGGAAGATGAGAATGAGGGACATGAAGCATTTGAGACTCCGGATCCTGTTGAACCTCCATCTGACAAGTCTGCACCAGTGGAGGGGGAGTTAGATAAATCTACAGAGGCCGCCAACATTCCTCCTTTAGAGCCTGTGATTATATCCAGCTCTACCGATGCGTCTGCTGAAATGCAAGGTCCACAAGTGCCTCCGGCTATTCCGTTACGTGATGAGCTCGCCTCTCACACTGTCAACATCATTCAGGGCATTGTGAATGAGCTTAAAGCATCTTTCGATGAAGCTCAGAACAAACTGCTGCACAGGATTAAGACATCTGAGAAGCTGATGCTCAAGAATATGGTGGAAATCAACCATAAGCTGGACGTGATGGAGAAGAAATTTGAAGAGAAGTATATCGCGGCCGGCGAAGCTGTCACACTCCTAATGGCCGGTTTGAAAAAGAATACTGATACTCTTGCCGTCGTCAATCAGAATGCACATGTTGTAGCCAACAACATTCAGAAGTTTGACGGTAATATGGTAACTCTTAATGCCAATCAGCAAGCCTTAGTCTCTGAATTCTCCAAGACCACCAAGCATACTGATGACTCCCTACATTCCTATGCAAACTGCATCGCTGTCGAAGCCAAAAAGGGGGAGAAAGAGTATATAGCAAAGTTGGCCGAGCTTCAAGAAAGCATGAGCACACACTTCGCACAATCAAGCAAATATGTCTATGAGAGCTGCTGGTGGATGCTCCAACAGGGTTAGGTACGTTAGGCGTCGTTCTGCCTGACAATCCTGCCTGTATTCATGTCCCTGAGACATCTAAGGCCGCTGAGGAAGTAAGTGTTGCTGAGGATGTAAGTGCAAGTGCTGCAGATATTCCCACAAATGACGCTGATGCTAGGGCTCTCTCCAAAGCTAAACTGAGGAGCATGTTTGACCAAGAGGCCTTAGCAAAAGCCAGGGGAAAGAGAAAAGTTCAAGAAGGGACCTCCAAGGAGACACAGGCTGCAAAGAGAACTCGAATGAATGAGGAGGATGTACGAAACGAAAGGTGGAGTCCAGTTTCAAGGAACATCATCTTAGACACCTTCTGGCTGCAAGAAAGAGGAGAGATCAATCGAAACGAAGTATATAGCCAGTATGAGTGGGAAACGCACAAAATGTTTGAAGCGAAACGCAACATCTTTTTCAGAAACAACAAGGATGCAGATAAAGTTCCTCCTCCTAGGTATTACCCGAAACCCAAAGAATACATGGAGAGGCAAAGCAAGAAGTACTTGGCTCAAAATCCTAAGGGTGACTTAGCTAAGGAAAAATAGTCAAAAACTTATAGCTTGTCACTTTGTCTTAAGAACATTTAATGATTATTGTTGTCATAGAAACAATTCTGGATTATATGTGTATATATTTATATTGGTATATATATTTGAATTTGTGAATGACTCAAGTCCCTGATCTGATTGCATATATTCTCTTGTGCTGCATATTTAATTTCTGAATGCTATGTTTATTATTTGATATGTGTTATTCATCTTAGCTAGTAGGGTTTTGGCTTCGTCAAATAGGGGGAGATTGTTGGGTATTGTATCCACGATTACCTAGATTTGAGGAAGCCACCTGTCAAGCTAAGATGAATTCACAATGTATTTGATGAAACATCTTAAGTTGTACTTGCAGCTCCTCCACGCTAAGTGCACACCAATGTCAGGGTGCAGTAGGTCAATATACACGGGTCTGCATGACGTAATCCCTCGTTGAGCAGATCAGTGTGTTGGCCTACGTGTACTCTCTCTATTGGAGTGCACCTACTTTCAAGAACAGGGCCGTTCATATGCAAGAGAAGACAAGGAGCATGGATGGATCAAGGAGCAGCTCCTGGGTGGAAGACGAAAATTCGTCCAAGGAAAATTCGACGAGAATCACCAAGTGATTCTCGCCGATTCGGCGAGAATCACTAGTGATTCTCGCCGAATCGACGAGAATCATTAGTGATTCTCGCCGACTCCTTCTGGCCACCTCAAAACGGTGCCAAGTAAGATTCGGCGAGAATCACTAGTGATTCTCGCCGAACCAGTGGCCAAGCAGCTCATGTATACAAAGTGAAATTCGTTGAGAATCAATAATTGATTCGGCGAGAATCACTAACAACTCTCGACGAATCGTCGAGAATCACTTGGTGATTCTCGCCGATTCGTCGAGAATCGCCTGCGATTCTCGCCGATTTTCACTTAGCGTTTTCTCAGGATGCTGCTGGACCGGATTCTGCCTCTGGACTAGTTTGAAACGGACTTAGGGATTTCCAGTGTGGGTCCCATAAAAGGTCATATTGGAGTTATCTACAGTATATATATTCCAGTATTTTGAACAGTAAAAAGTACGGAAAAAGAGAGAAAGAAACCGAGCCGCAACGTAACCCTAAAACCGCGATTCCTCTCCGCCGCCGCCGTCGCGCTCGGGAACGTAGGTCGCCGTCAACAATCGGGAATCCTTCGTGATCTCCGGCGACAGAAGCTTAGCAAAGCTTGAGTCTCACGTGTCTATCCAGAGATCTCTAGTCTCTCGATTTGTTGACCGGGAAAAACTCCCCCGTCCGAATCGATCGAGACGACCGATCCTCGTGTGACCGTTGGAAGACCAAGCTAGCTTCGCTACGAAGTTTGGATCTCCAAGTTCAGCAGCCGCTCATCATCACAGCCGCCGATCCCGAAGCTAGCCGCCGCTCGTGTTGCCGCCGCCGGTTCCGGGGAGATCCTCTCCAAGAGAGACCAAGGTTGTAGACTCTTCGTTGACTTCACGAACACGTCGTCGAACGAAGAGGAACACCGTAGTCTCCGAAAGAAGTTTGTATCTAGTATACATTCTATATTTACTTTTGTTATAAAGGAACTTTTGTTCCGTGTTGTAAGGGTTGGGTGCAACCCGTTTTGTGTGAGTGTTGACTCTCACGTGTGGAAGGGTTCCTTCCGTTAGTGCAGGGATTGGATTTCAATCCCGTTGGAGAAGTGACCGAGTCGTCCCTTGTTGGGGAGATAGGTCGAAGGGGGAAAGTGGATGTACCCAAGTCGGGGAACCACTATAATTTGCGTGTGTATTCTGTGTGCTGTGCTTTCTATTTTTATTGTGCAGGTACGTTCGTAAATTCCGCAAAAGCGCTACTCGTCACCTATTCCCCCCCCCCCCATAGGTGCACATAGCTGACACTAGGTGGACTTTCATCAATAATCTTTTTCACTGGGAGATCTAGTCCTTCTTTTTAATTCTAAACTTAGGCTTTTTCGGGAAAATTGAAGTCCCGATGGTTTGGCCCCTTTGTCGTGAAAGAGGTTTGGCCATATGGGACTGTGCTAATTGAACACCCGGAAAACGGCTCATTCAAAGTTAATGGGCACCGATTAAAACTATATCACCCCGACGACCCCTCAACTGGAAAAATTGAATCACTAAATCTTCCAAACATTTAAAATCGCAACTTAGTCAAGCTACGCAACGGTAAACAAAGCGCTCGTGGGAGGCACCCCATAGTTATCTCTTTTCATTTCTATTTTTTTCTTGTTTTCTTTCCTAACAACTTTTGCAGGTTTTGGGTCGATGTTATAAAGCGGCTGCCCCGACAAATAATCAGGGAAGTTTCCTTATAACATTTAAGTTTGATTTATTTTGCTTTTCTTTTAAAATAGATTTGTAATCTTCATACTTAGTTCTAAACATTGAGGACAATGTTTATCTTTAAGTATGGAGGGGTAGCATAAGTTAGTTATAATTTTGAGAGTTGTCACATTCATTTGGAGAAGAGTTTAGAGAGAAGGTTGGAGAAATTCATCCGAATATTGCGTGTAAAAAATTTGTTTTTTTTTGTCTTTGTTTGTGTTTTTTTTTAATTTTGTACGTTGCTTTGCTTTCAATTTAGAATTTTTGTTCACTTGTAACCCCGCAACTTTCTCACAGTTTTATTTCATGTAACCCCTTGTTCTAGTAGCAATAAAATTACATTCCTCTTTTACGTTAAATAATAATTCTATTTCAATTTTTGTCACCTTTGTTTCTCATTTTTTTCATCGTGACGCAAGTTTATAAAAATGATTCTCCCCATCGCCATGAGTAACTAATTCCCTACAGTGCTCGATCGAGATGACCCGAGGATGAGATAACACTTTTATGATTTTATAATTATTTTTCTCTAATTGTTGAATGCTAAAGATTTACCGTTGATCAAGTCATTGAGGCTATATATTTTATATAGTTTTCAAAATAGTTTTCGCTCTTTAGTTGGCCGAAAGGCTTATAAGGCGAATCGATCATTCATCGATAAAAAGAGTTGAACGCAACACTCGAGAGATGACGACGTAACTCTTCCGGATTGGAGTAAAATCCAATGGCGAGGTTCACTACCTAATGCAAGTCTTAGACGATGCGATTTGAGAACGAAAGTTTGGTCGATACACCTAAACTTATTTGAACGTAATCCTCGAAAGATGGGTGTTCATGCTTCGGGAACCTCCACGGTCAAAGTCTCTTCAACAAGAGAATTGCATTTATATTTTCAGTCCGTTATTTTCGATTTCCGAGCTGATTCAAGGAAAGGACACTAGTTTTAATACATTGTTTTAATTCCGTTAACACTTCTAGCTTTTACTTTTTGCAACCACAACTCAAATTTCTATTGATAAAATAATAACGATGTTCAAAGTAGTATTACTCGATCACCCCGAGTCTAATATGACCTTGGTTTTTATAAACCTACACCATTCACGATACGGTACACTTGCTGTTGTCGTTTGCGGATATAGTTTCGCGCAATCAATACCTCTAGATTTAATATAAGTATGAAACGAGCTTTTACATTCGTATTAATATAGTGTCATTTGATTTAAAAAGATATCATGAGTATGAGATAAGCATAATAATATTTTTATAACTTGAAAATAACTAACATGCAATCTTAGCATAAATCCTTCATAAAGAGCAAGTTAATCCAATAAAGCATCTAGGAAATAAAACAACAGCTAGCAAATAAAGCAACATTCTACAACATTATCCGGTGGGCGTCAAAAACCTGACACGTACCCACCAAACATCATGCATCTCTGAACTAAAAACAAAATAACAAAACTACCTCACAATATTGAGAGACTCCTACAATAATTACAAAATACCCGCAACAACCAACTCTAGCTGCACCATCGGCTACTGCTCCGAGCCTGAGGCATTGAAAAGAAAAGAATACCTCAGCAAGAATATATAAGTGACGATCAAAGATCAATAATAACTGTTGCAATATGGAGGCAGGGCGGTCTGTTGCTGTTCGGAGACCGGGCGGTCTGCCAGTTTTTTCTGTCCGTTCTGTCTGTCGGGCTGTTGTTGTTTGGCATCCCAGCGGTCTGGCGGTTTGTCTCAGACGACTTGGAGACCGGGCGGTCTAGCGGTCTCCTGCAGTGGCTTGAACTTTGTGGCGCTTGTTCTCTCCTCTTGTTGGTTGCAGAGCGGTTAGCCTGCTTGTGTAACCGCTCGGCCTGTCCAGTTTGCCTTTTGTAAAGCCGCATATACTTGTAAATTTTTAGTCCCACATTGCTTAATTGTAATCTCTCTCATCTTCTCCATTCTATAAAAGGCAGGATATACCATTGTAATTGATACCTTTTTTGGATAATAAAGTTTTCATTACTGAAATTTTTTGGTCTGCTCTTTTCTGTTCGCACCTGGTATCAAAGAACTCAGTTCTTTCCTCCTGACTGAGCTCTATCTGCGTGTATGGCTTGTTTCTTATTTCCACGACCTGTTCTCGCGGCTTGATTCCTTCTCTGACCGTTGCCCTGTTCGCGAGGCTTATTTCTCCCTGTTTGCGGCCGCTTCTGCTCCTTTGTGTTGCGTCCTCTTGCTTATTCTTTTTTCTAGCCTCTCTCCTCTTCTTTGTCGCCGCGACCTGTCCTTAAGTCGCCGCGACTTGTTTTAGCCGTTCTCTTCTTCTTTGTCGCCGCGACCTGTCCTTAAGTCGCTGCTGTCTATTCTAGCCTCTCTCCTCTTCTTTGTCGCTGCGACCTGTCCTTAAGTCACCGCGACCTGTTCCAGCGTCTTCTCGTTCTACTCGCGGCTTGTTTCTCCCGCTGCTCTCTTTTATGGCATCCCTCTCCTCCGCGCAGACTGCCTCGGTGGTCATATCTTCTGGTAGTGCCCACATTGTTACTCATGGCAGATGGTTGATCGACTCTGGTGCTACCAATCATATGACAGGCAATCCTCAGTGTTTTTCTCATCTAGAAACACATGATCGGTTGTATCCCGTCTTTGTTGCGGACAGCTCTTCATCTCCAGTCAATGGAACGGGGGTGGTTCAAGTCACTCTGTCTCTTCGTCTGGCAGATACCATCTATGTGCCCATGTTCCCTTGCAATTTATTATCGGTTACTTCTCTATGCAAGAAACTACGGTGTTCTGTCACATTCACTCCTACTTCTTGTTCTTTTCAGGATCCGAACTTCCAACAGACGATTGCTACTGGGACTGAGAGCGACGACCTCTACTTCCTCGACAATGTTTCCACTCTATCCGCCTTCTCCTCCTCCTCTACAGATCTTCTCCAATGGCATCTTCGCCTTGGACATGCTCCTCCCAGGCTTCTGCGCCAGCTTCTGCCCCACCTCCCTCCTCATCATCCTCCTCAAAATTGTGATGCATGTCAGCTCGGCAAGTATCATCGCTCATCCTTCCCAACAACACAAAGTTGTGGCTCTTCCCATCTGTTCGATCTCGTTCACTCTGACGTGTGGGGTCCTGCTCCTACCCTCACCATCGGTTAGGGTAGTTCATATTTTGTCATATTTATTGATGAATTCTCTAGGTGTACGTGGGTGTATCTTCTCAAGGATCACTCCGAACTGTTCTCTGTCTGGACATCGTTTTATTCTATGATCAAGACTCAGTTTGATACGTTTATTAAAATCCTTCATTCTAACAATGCTAAGGAATATCTTAGCAATGATTTCTCTTCTTTCTGTATGCATCATGGTGTTATTCGTCAAACTAGCTGTGTCTACACCTCACAACAAAATGGTGTGACAGAACGCAAAAATGACACCTCCTTGATGTCGCTCGCACTCTGCTGACCTAAATGCATGTTCCTCGCTCCTATTGGGGCCATGCTGTCCTCCTCTCCTATTATCTCATCAATCGCATTCCCTCCACAGTTCTCCGCGGTGCCACCCCATTCTCCATTCTTTATCCAAACAAAAATCCTTTTCCTCTTTCTCTGCGCATCTTTGGGTGCACCGCCTTTGTGCACTCTCCCACTACCACCCGTGACAAACTCTCACCACGGGCCACTAAATGTGTCTTTCTGGGGTACTCTACCACTCAAAAGCTATTATTTCTTTGACCCCATTACCCGCATGCAGTTTGTCTCTGCGGATGTTACGTTCTTTAAAAATGCATCTTACTTATCTCCCGCTTCCTCCTCTACTCCTGTTGATCCTACTTCTCAAACTAACCCATCTATTCCCTCTGCTCCTATTGACGTTCCGCCACCTCCACCATCTCTACCCTCTCCACCATCTCCACCATCTCCACCATCTCCACCATCTCCACCATCTCCACCATATCCACCATCTCCACCATCTCTACCCTCTCCTCCCTCGATTTCTCCCTCCTCTCTGCAACCATCTCTCTCTACTCTCGGGCCAGCTCTCTCCACCATGGAAGCTCCAGATACTGCGGAACCAGCTGCCCTGGATCTCCTCATTGCCCTTCGCAAAGGGGTTCAGGCATGTATCCAACACCCGTTTGCTACAGTTGTTTCCTACGATCGTCTTACCCCTTTTCGCAGAGCTTTTGCACTGGCTATCTCGTCCACTGCCACCCCTCATTCCTACCAGGAGGCCCTTACTATTCCTCATTGGAAAGCTGCTATGGATGAGAAGATTGCTACTCTCACTGAACGGGGTACCTGGAACCTGGTTCCTCCTCCTTTTGGCACAAATGTTGTTGGCTGTCGCTGGGTCTTTGTGGTGAAGTTCCTTCCCGATGGCAGTCTGGATCGTTACAAGGCTTGGCTTATTGCCAAGGGTTTTACCCAAACTTATGAGGTTGATTACTTTGACACTTTCTCTCTAGTTGCCCGTCTCAGTACTATTAGGCTCCTTCTCTCTGTGGCTGTCAACAGGGATTGCACCATTTCACAGCTGGATGTTAAGAATGTCTTTCTTTATGGGGATCTTCAGGAAGATGTTTACATGAAGCAACCTCCTGGGTATGTAGCTCAGGGGGAGACACGAGTATGCCAGCTAAAGAAGGCTATCTATGGCCTCAAGCAAAGTCCTCGTGCCTGGTTTGACAAGTTTAGTGGCATTGTTGCGGCCATTGGTTTTACAAGAAGCTCAATTGCTCACTCCTTGTTCGTTTGGAAAACTGCCTTTGGTATGGTAGTTCTTGCAGTTTATGTTGATGACATTCTTCTTACTGACGATGACCAGGATGGGTAATGTTGACAAAGAAACACCTCCGTAAGCACCTCGTCACGAAGGATATGGGCTCCCCGAAATACTTTCTGGGAATTGAAATCTCTAGGAAGCCCAACTCTATGGTCCTTTCCCAACGGAAGTATGCTCTTGATCTTCTAAAGGAGGCAGGATTGACTGGTGCTAAACCTGCCCGTTCTCCCATGACTATTGGGGAAGACAAAACATGGATAGATGACTCGCCTCTTCTATCTGATCTTACGAGGTACCGGCGTTTGGTGGGAAAACTCATTTATCTCACGGTAACCAGACCCAACATCTCTTATGTTGTTGGCAAGGTGAGCCAGTTCATACAAGCTCTTAGACAGTGTCATCTACAATCTGCCCTGAGGATATTGGAGTATATTAAAGCAACACCAGGGAAATGACTCCTTTTTCAGAAGAATGGTCACCTAAGGGTTGAATCGTACTCTGATTCGAGCTATGTTGATGACAAAGGGGACCGTAAGTCGACTTCTGGTTTCTACACGTTTGTTGGAGGCAATCTTGTGAGTTGGAAGAGCAAGAAACAGTCTGTGGTCTCCAGGTCCAGTGTAGAAGCAGAATATCGCAGTATGGCATCGACCACATATGAGTTGAAATGGTTACGAGCTCTCATACTTCATTTAGGAGAGGTGTACAACTATCCTCTTCTTATGTTCTGTGACAATAAGCCCGCGATATATATCTCCAAAAAATCCGATCTTTCATGAGAGAACGAAGCACATAGAAGTCGACTGTCATTTCATTCGGGAGGAGATCTTGAAGAAACAGATTTGTACTCCGTTCGTCACTTAAGACAACGCGTTGGCAGACATCTTCACCAAGCCGGTGTCCGCTTCCTTTTTCCACATTTGCGACAAGTTGGGCATGATTGATATCTATGCTCCAGCTTGAGGGGGAGTGTTGCAATATGGAGGTCGGGCGGTCTGTTGATGTTCGGAGATCGGGCGGTCTGCTGGTTTATTCTGTCCGGTCTGTCTGCCGGGCTGTTGCTGTTTGGCATCCCAGCGGTATGGCGGTTTGTCTCAGATGGCTTGGAGACCGGGTGGTCAAGCGGTCTCCTATGGCGGCTTGATCTATGTGGCGCTTGTTCTCTCCTCTTGTTGGTTGTCGGGCGGTTAGCCGGCTTGTCTAACTGCCCGGCCTATCCGGTTTGCCTTTTGTAAAGCCGCATATACTTGTAAATTTTTAGTCCCACATTGTTTAATTGTAATCTCTCTCATCTCCTCCATTCTATAAAAGGGAGGCTATACCATTGTAATTGATACCTTTTTTTGGATAATAAAGTTTACATTACTCCAATTTTTCGGTCTGCTCTTTTCTATTTGCACAATAATAATAATCAAAATGAGACAAAAATGGTTACCAACCCAAATACAAGAATAACTGTCAAATTGAAGCAGATAAGTCATAATATAATAAACAAAGAAGAATTCTCAAACAGTGTAATAAGAGGAGTTGCACCAAGTGCGAATTGAAGTCATGCTTTGTTAAGATCTGCAAGAGTAAGTATAATAACATATGTATATATAATAAAAAGAAAGAGACTGAACAATTCTAAACATGTGAATCATTAGCACTTGGCAAAAATGGTACTGAGTCGGTGGCACATTGTCCAACATGAATCATCAGACCAAACATCTAAAGAAGGCACTATGGTGGTGGCCACATTGTCCAACACTCCAAACATCTCAAAAAGGCACTGTGGTGGTGGCCACATTGTCCAACACAACCCAACAGTCCAAAACAAAAATCACAAACCACCATGTTTAATGATTCACGAATCGGAGTCAATTTGGTGGTCCATTATCCACTAGCAACCTAGCCACACTGTCACATCCAAAACACCGATAAAACTCAAGCCTAACATCAAAATTCCTCAACAACAAAGAGGAAGGAAAATCCCGACAATCATCCAAGTCAATACACGATGAATCAGACCTAATTTGGTGAGAAAATATAGAGTGCACACTGATTCGTCGAATATACTCGACGAATACAAGAGACACTCATCAAATTCTACTTGGCATAATTGGACTAAACCTAGCAACAGTCGATGAATCGTCCTGATCTTACTTTGAAACTCGGCGAATCGGCGCATAATTCTCTAAGTACCACAGGAATTCGATAATAATACTCAAAGATTACTCCATACCTCAAGGCGAAAATCAACGAATTTTACTTCACTCAACGCCTAGTTGAGTTCACACAACGCAGTCGACGCCAAATGCAATTTCACTCAAAGCACTCGACGCCAAGATAGTTACACTCAAAGCACTCGACACCAAGACAGTTACACTCAACGTACTCGATGCCAAAGGCAATTCTCGACAAAAAAGACTTATCTTCTCATGAATACTAGATAAATTAGACTTAACCGGTCTCAACCCTATCCGACGAATTTTACTCATGCTAACTCCTGCATATTTGACGAATTTTGTTCAGTCTGTCTCCTACACTACCGGGCGGATTCTGACCTAGCCAAACCCTACACTACTCCTGCCTTCTAAGGAGGAAGGAATAAGAAAACAATGAACACAAATAATTTAGCAAGGGGAAAAATCACCACTTGCCTCAAACCTTTCGATATCCGAACACACATGCGCCCCTCCTCAAGGATTTGGCCGCAAGAACACCTTGACTACACTTCCTGAAATTTTTTGGGGTAAACGAGGATCAAAAATGAATAACCTAATGCCCAAAAATCCAAGAAACGGGAAAAACGCACCATGCACGCGAAGATCTCGGCGAGAGCTTTCCGAATCTACCCTCTGCCGATGTTTTCGTGCACCAGAACTCCTACATTAGACGGTCAAAAGCTTCGCAATGTCCGCCACTTTCTCTTCCCCGACTTCTGTCTGACGGATTGGAAAGAATACGATGAATAGGGTTCCGCTATAACGTATAAGTATTTATATATGTACAATATTATATTATTATTAATAATTAAACGTCCCAACGACCAAAATTCAAAGCAAGTAGGATTTCCACGAAATTCGCACTGAGGCTAAATACTAATGCTACAAAACCAACGACGAAGTCAAAATTAAGATTCGACAAACCAAACTCGGGTTAAAATTCCCCGAAGTTACAGCCAACATCAACCTATTAAAATCCACTGAGTCAAAACCTCGGATTCTGATGAGCAAAATCACGCTACAACAACGGCGCCCGTTAAATACGCGTCAACATAATGCCCTAACAATATTATTACATCACTTCAAAAATTTAAAATAAACATCAAAAAATTAGGGAAATTACAACGTCGGCCATATCTTCGCACCTATCCTCCTCTTCTCCCGACAAAACTTCCTCTATCCTCACTAGCGGCTGCTGCTGGGCCTGACCCCTGGCCTATCTCATCCCAAGGAACACTGGGCAGGTGGCCCTCACTTGAACCTCCTCCTGATGGAAGTAATTAAATGGCAATGCTTCCCTTCCTCCTTCTCTCCTTCCTCTTCCTGCTCCAATTCTCATCCCCCTCCACCGGGCTATCGTCATCGCTTGATGCTGTTGTAGAAGGGGTGCCCTCTAACCCTGCCTCCACACCGGTGGGTTGAACCGCACCTGATCTCTGCAAAAATTCTCCCCACCCTAAAATCCTCTCACCTGCCCATGCGCAAGTCCTTCCTGGGGCCTCCAGCCCAACCGGTTGTTTGTCTTCCGAAGTCCACAACCTTGCTGCTACCCTTGGATCCCAAGGCCGCGGGGTTGTTCCCTCCTCCTCTCCTCTCGCTGCCTTCCTGCTCCCGACTCCTTCACCTCCTCCTTGGTCAACTTGGCTAGCTTCTTGGCGAATGCCTGGTTGGCCATCTCTCTTTCTATCTCCTTTGCCTCCCTCTCCACCAACTCCTCGAAGGAAAGGGGCACCCTTTTCATCTCCATGCTGAAGAAGCCCTAACTCAAGCCCGGGGTAAAGGCAAGCATCAGGGTATACCTCAGAACCTCCTGAACTAGAAGGATCTCTTCCTGAATCCAATCGACATAGTTCCCCAATGTCTCCTCTGGCTTCTGCTTGGTTGTGAACAGACACTCGGCTCCCTTCCTCCTTTTTCTTCTACGTCAAGAACCTCAACAGGAACCTGCGTCGTAAGTTCTTGAAGCAGTAGATGGAACCTACTAGAAGCTGATGGAACCAGTCTCTGGCCTTCTCCTTTAGAGTGATGACAAAAAGTCAGCATTTGAAAGCGTCCGACATTTGTCCGATGGAGACTACATCCTCGAACCAATGAACATGTTGTACTGGGTCATCCCTTCCTGTGTAGTAGGACATCTCTGGCTCTCTGAACTCATCTGGGACCGGGGTAGAGATGATCAACTCGATGAAAGGGCTTCCTCCACCCACCTGGTAAGTGGGCCCATCTACAATCTTGGGCTAGCTGACCCCGTCTGCATTCGCCTGCCCGGGGAAAAGTTCTCGCCCATCAACGAGATCTCTCACGCCGCTCTCGACCGGGACCTCATTACCGGGTCGCTGCCCTGGGGCCTTCTCGCCTAGAGATGGGGCCGTGATAATTGGAACAGAAGGCGTAGCCTATTCGCCTCTCGCGGCGAATGCCAAGTGGATGGTTTGTAGGACCTCCCTCTTGAACTCTTCCAGTATCCCAATCATGACACCACTCGCCGAGGGTGGAGAACTGTCCGAGCAAGCTCCTTCGTCATCGCCTCTATCCATGAAGCTTAGCTCAGGATTTTCTTTTGTAAGATATGCTCTACTCTCACCGCACTAAAGATGTTGAAGTCAAAATTTGGCCCCAAGGATGTACCTCACACTTACTTCTCTCAAACTTGTCCCCCTGACCCGTTGCAGGGAACCTGGAAACTAACCCTGGGATGCAGCGCGGAGATCCCACCACACACCCAGAATTTCTCTGGAGCGCTTCCCCTCCCAAGCCAGAAAGCTAAGTCAGGCACCTTGGAGAGCTTACTCAACCGAACCAAAAAAACTTAAGGAAGAAGAAGCCAAAAATTAGATGTCCCTCTCCAAAGGTGCCCATAGGGACTATTTATAGATTCTTGAACCTGGTCTGCCAACAACGTAACTCTGCCGCTCTATTTGGATAAATATAGACCAATTGTATCTGCCTATAATGTAACTGAAAAAATTTATGATAGCGAAAACTGGGACTCCAGGTGTAGGATCACACAACCACACTGAGCTCCAGTAAGCCAAAACACAACAAGAAAAGCAAGATTCTTACAGTAATAAAAAAATATCTTTACACAGCGAGGCATACATGGCAAGACATGATTGTCATTATATCCGATGGAGCAAGAAAATTTCAAGCTGAAGGAAAACCGCACGTCCTCAAGAAGAAACCACCGGTTTTGCTGCTAACCGCTATGGATTCCGCTGAAGCCACCTGGTCGCAAGACCGCAACAAACAACGCAGACTACCTGTTATTCCAGTGCTGCTGAAGAACTCTAGCAGCTGAACTATAGGCCCCCTGACTACGAGGTCACCTAATCGCCAGAACACACGGACTGCTGCCAGTGAACTGAATAAGCCGCCTAGAGGCGGACAACTTATTTGAACAGGGAAGAAGTTGTATAAGAGAAACTACTTTGTTGCAAGCTGCGACCTGCTGAAAACCGCTGGCTATTACCCGTAGAGTGCGTACTCAATCAGAACCAAATTTTTGTCTCCTCAGTACTATCCGTACAACATGCACAACACAAACCGAGCAAACCTCTTCAAACTATGCGGATAGAAATCCTTAACCGCAGTAACTTTCCACTAGTTAACTTACTGTTCACTCGGTACTATTGATGTGACAGGGGGGGTAATATTTTTAAGCGCAGAGAGGAGTGTGATCACTGCCCTATACGATAGGATAGCCTCCCTATCCAGTGCGAACAATAAGTGTATCCGTAAAAAGCTGCGAATACACACACAAGTCCACAGCGACTTAGCCAAGAGAGACCGCCATGCCCAGGAACACAAGAACAACCAGGCGGACTCAGCGAGTACCACCCCAGTCCGTCCACATGCGTACAGAGATCCAGATTACAGAAAGTGAGCTCGCAGATAAGTCGCACACAACAGACTGCTTTCGAGCTGGGCAGATAAAGAAACCAACTCGCACAGGCCGCACGACCTTCGGACAAAGCCGACCATGACTTGGTATAAATCTAGACCAAGTCAACACCACCAAATATCCCTGGTGTAAACATAGCACCGGCAGATACAAAGCCAGTTCGCACAAGACCGGTGAACTCCAAAGCAAGCTGCACAAAACCGGAAACTTGGGCAAATAACCATCTTATCCGCATGAAAGCAAACTGGGGAACAAGCCGCGGAATACTAACATACCTAGCTAGACGCCAGTTGAAATCCGCACAGACCTCCTGGTATATCTACCAAAACTACCAGCAATTGCAAGGCCGACCTGCCAGGCTGCCACCCCCTATCCACACAGGTCGTGCGGACAGACCGCCCAGGCCGCCCAGGTCACCCACTTCCACTTCAAAAAATTCAACACTCCCCCTTGAAGTTGGAAGTGGAGACTAGTCCTAGCAATCCCTGTAACCGAGTAAATGTCCCCTTCGATAGCGGCTTCATGAAGATATCTGCGATGTTGTCGTCGCTCCGCACATGTCCAACCACCAGAGATCCATGCAACACCATCTCCTGAATGAAATGGTGCTTAATCTCAATGTGCTTGGTCTGTGCGTGACAAAATGGATTATTAAATAGTTTTAGGGCACTCTCATTATCACCGCATAGTAAAGTAGGACTACACATTCTTCATTGACGTCCTCCTCTACTAGCCTCCTAAGCCAAATGGCTTCCCAAGCTGCCAAGCCCAAAGCCTTGTAGTCCGCTTCTGTAGTAGAGATGGACACCAAATCCTGCTTCTTACTGAACCAAGAAATCCATGCTGATCCACATGTGAAGTCATAATCGGATGTTGACTTCCGGTCGTCTGAATCTCCCCCATAATCAGCATCCATATAGCTGTGTAGGTTGAAGCCCGTGTCTCTCCTATAAAGGAGACCTATGTAATAAGTGGAATTCACATATTTCAGAATACTCCTTGCCGCCATTAGATGAGGCTTTCGAGGTTCCTCCATATACCGACTTACTCGACCTACAATATATGTAATATATGGCCTCGTAATCATCAAATAGATAAGGCTCCCCACCAGAGCATGGAACACAAGAGGATCTGGAAGAATCCTCCCCTCATCTCATCGTAGCTTGATGATAATCACCAGAGGAGTAGAGCAACTCTTCCCTTCCCGCATGCCGAAATGCTGAAAGATCCGATCCGCATAAACCTTTTGGGAAACAAGTATGCCTCTCTCTTTCCTCTCTACCTCGAGTCCAAGGAAGTGGTGGAGCTCACCCAAGTCCATCTCGAACCGAATGGCCAGCTCTGCCCTGAGCCTAGACACCTCCTCCTCGGAATTTCTCGTGACGATCATGTCATCCACGTACAGAAGCACTAAGACATGAAGCTCCCCCCTTTTCTTGATGAACAGGCACGAGTCTAAATCTAAGGCAGAATATCTGCAGAACTGGAGGTACTCTGTGATCTTCCATACCATGCCATCGGAGCCTGCTTTAAACCATACAGGGCCTTCCGGAATTTGCAGACGTATTCTGAATGATCTTCAGACACATATCCACACGGCTGAACCATGAAGATGTCTTTATCGATCATCCTATAAAGAAAAGCATTCTTGACATCTAGTTGCCACATCTTCCAGCCCTGGCAATCCGCCAAAGCCATCACCAGATGAACTGAAGTAATCTTCACCACAAGACTGAACATCTCTTTATAGTCTTCTCCATACTGCTGAGAAAAACCTTGAGCTACAAGGCGATCTTTGTACCGCTCGATGCTCCTATCCACCTTCTTCTTCAGCTTGTAGACCCACCTGCATATTACTGGAGTACTGCCATCAAACTTGGGCACAAGCTCCCAAGTCTCATTCTTCTTGAGGACAGCAATCTCCTAATTCATGGCATCTTCCCACTCCTTGACCCCAGTAGCGTCTTCAAAGCTAGAAGACCCTCGCTCATCCATAGGGCCTACGAAGAAATAAGAGACCAAGCTCACCGCATTTCCGTTGCTACAACGTGCCTGTTGTTTGATGGTCCTGTTCGATCTCTGAAGAGTCTGACCCTTGCTAACTATCTCAACTGCTTCTTATGAATTAGCTCCATTTCCAGACAAACTTAGAGCAATGCTCCCCCTGCTTCCTGAACTAGAAGCCTTCGCCATGGATCTAGAATCACCTGGAACTCCTGGTGACACAAGCAACTCCACCAAAAGATCCTTAGCAGCCTCCCCCTGCTCCCTATCTGACCTGCTCTCCTGCATCTCCACAGAGGAGACACCACCATATGATGTCAGCTCGTCAAAGACCATGTGTAACGCCCCCGATTTTTCTGCGATTATTTCATTCTCGTTGGGCATTACGTTGACGCATTTCTGGCATGTGCCGTTTGTTAGAGCGTGGTCTTAGCTCTTTAGATTCCTTGTGTGGTTATTGGTAGCCTTTTTGGCAAGATTCCCTAGCAAGTCGGGCCTGTCTTGGTTACCGGTGAGGCCTCTCGGGGGTTGCTTGTGTTTTGGCTTTGGGTAGTGATAACCCGAGTTTTGATCGTCGAAAGTTGATTTCGACTTCGCCATTGCATTCATAGCGTGGGTGTTTAGCTACAGTGCAAATTTCGTCGGATTCCGAGGTGGTTCGGTTTTTTTTTGCATCGTTTAGATGTGTTGATAATAATAATGCAAATAATTAATTAATGAAACTTGAATTGAATCCAGTGGTGGTATGGCTGAAAGGACGTGTCCATGCATTTATATATAAAGCCTTAGACAAAAATCCAGACTTTTCATTGTCTCCTTCCGTGAGGTTATAACCTCTGCCTGTTGAGAGGAAGTAAAACCACCAACCCTGTACCCTTCAGACGCTGATTTTGGGAGCGTTAGTGGATGGAATTCGATTCTGAAAGCGGATTTGGAGTGCTCTCTCCTAGACCTTCATTCCTAAGGTAAGAGATTCAATTTTCGTGGTGTTTTTAGAGTACTCAGAATATTTGGTTTGAACCTTTTCCGCCATTAAAACCTTAGATCTTGTTTAGATGCTGTTGCGGCTGGAGCCGAGAGAGAGAGGAAGGGTTGTGCAAGTTAATCTCTGGATTTGAGGCAAGTGGTGCTCCTACCCTTGCCAAGTTTTCTTCTCCTATTCATGTCAATTTGGTTGTTATCACTTATGTTTTCCTAAGATTATTACTTTGCTCTGTTTTCCTGTACAAATCATAAAGACCTTGAACCAGAAATGCTCCTTTTTGGTTCTTTATTTCATTTTTTCCTCAGTTTCTGAGACTCAAATTCCCGGCCGTGTTGCTGTAGTTTTGTTTTTGGTTTATCAAAGTGTTCCCTGTTAAACCTCTGTTTGGGTAGTAATTCAACCCTAGAATTTGATAGCAGTGAGGTTTTATACTTAGATTACCATTAATAGGTTTGAAATAGGCTGAGAAGTTGGATGGAAACGAAGTAGGATCTTCAGGATTACTATGCACCTCAATGCAGCCAGATCGATGGAAATCGTCGATCTGAGTTCGACGATTATCGTCGAGCTGAGCTCGACGATGTGCCTTAGTTCTAAGTCTGACAAAAATCGTCGAACGGAGTTCGACGATTTTCCCTTGACCTCCGTTCGACGAAGGGAAAATCGTCGAATGGCATTCGACGATATTTTCCCCGTAGTCTGTATTAGAATTTTTCCCTTGGCCCGCGTTTATCGGAAAATCGTCGAACTGAGTTCGACGATTTTTCCCGTGACCTTTGTTCGACGAAAGGGAAATCGTCAAACGACGTTCGACGATATTATTCCCACAGCCTATAGTCTAAGATTTCATGTGGTCTGCGTTTAACGGTAAATCATCGAACGAAGTTTGATGATTTACCCGTGTCCTATATTCGACGAAAATCGTCGAGCTGCGTTCAACGATTTTACTGCGTTCAACGATTTTGTTCCAGCGCTCGACGAAAATCGTCGATCTGCGTTCAACGATTCCTGTAGGCAGAATTTTTATTTCTTTTCATTATCTTTCATCCCGAGTGATTACCTCATAGGGAAAATGTCTTGTCGGCCTTTCGTTCTTCCTATTGTTTTGAGGGCCGAATCGTGGGTTATGGCAGGTAGTGGTATTTTGACGCTCTAAAGGAGCGGGATGTTTTGTGTGTGAGTCGTGGCCGCCACTTTTTTGTCCCAGGTACGGGCTGGGCATTTGTTGTGGCCGCCACCCTTTTTATTCCAGATACGGGCTGGATTTGTGGTGGTTTTGTGCCGACAGTGGAAATTTATGTTGTTGTTGGAACTGTTTGTTTGGGGGACTGTTTTTGGTCACCAACTCAGGACCATTTCTGTTTACTACTGCCATTAACTCACAAATTAGGATTGTTAGGTGTTTCTTCCTGATAGAATGCAGTATATTGTGGCAAGTTTTTCCTTGCCTTTTGCTTGTAGTCACTGTAGGATTTGAGCAGGGCTTGGTGTTGTCGGTTGGTGTTTGGTGTACTTTTGGTTTACTTTGGATAGTGTTTGTTTTTACTGTCTTGTTTACTTACCCTCTTGATTCCATTGAAATTTAATGCCATAGTTCAGATTTTCTTGTTTCTCTTGCTGAGGTGTTCTTTTCTTTTCTGAATGCCTCAGGTTGTGATTAGTAGCCGGGTGGGTGGATAGATTTGCTGTGGTGTTGCTGGTGATCCCTTGAGTTGTAGGGATCTTTCTCTTACTTTTGTGAGGTAGTTTTCCTGTTTTTTTTTCTTACAGACATACATGCTTGCCAGGGGGTTCGTGTCAGTTTGTTGGCGCCCTCCGGTAGTTTTACCTCATGATACTAGATATGTTTCTTTTACTGCTACCTTTTTTTTGGAGATAGTCTACTTGCTCTTGGGAAATTTTATGCTAGGTTGCTATTTATTTTTAAACCTAAAACACTACTATATGTATATCTCATGACCAACATGTTTTATAAAACTCATACACTACTTCCCAAGTAACGTAAAAAGAACATTTTCCTACTTATAATATGATATAAATTTAGTGTCTTGCATAGTATAAGCTGACCTCGGGGGTCACTTATGCACTCTCTTAGGATGTCAAAGAAATAAATAAAGTATTTTTCCGCTGCGTATAAATATAGCTTTAAACTGTGGACTAGATGATCCACTGAGCCGAGGGATACGGCCTCTAAATTATATTTTATTTTCTGATCATTAAACTTAAGAAATTTTCATATTCTAGTTAGATGGTGTTCGCCTGAGCGTCGACAGTTATCCCATGCTCGACGTGGCATCACGACGCGTGTTTTTCTCATACTCTGATACTCCTTGAATTCGGAGAAAAATACGGGTTGTGACAGTTGGTATCAGAGGAGGTTGCTTGGCAAATGGTCGGTCAACCTTTCCCTTGTTTGCATTAGTGGTTAGCGTCATACCATACACACACCGATATGTCATCAGCACGTCTTCGCTAAAGCACGAACACTACACTCATGAGCATAAGAAGTATACGTGGCATATTATGTAGTATGGGATGCATAATATGTGTTTGTATATGGATCCACCATAGGAGGCAACATGTGAGGGTTATGTAGTATGGGATGCATAACCTCACCACATGAATGCGGCTAGCACGTTTTCTCTTTTCGTTGCATGGGAATGTTATGTAGTATGGGATGCATAACATTTTCATGTGTACGCCGCCCATGACATGCATTACGGCCTTTTTAGAATGCATAGCACATCATGCATAGCATAACATTTCATAAGCACAACGTGCCAAGGTAAAGATTTGCATGATGACATATGTACACGCATGGTTTTGAGTCAAAAAGAATACAAATACATGCATTCATGGTTTAGGCACATGAGTTAGTGTGATGGTGGTGAACCATCTTCGGTTAAGCATAACATCATCATGGTAAAAATAAACTCCCAGAGCAAGTTTAGCAGTTTTAAGATCATATTTATGTATGTATTGTCTGTACTTGTAGTTAGTTCCAACTATTGTACCAGGATTTGGCTAATGTTGATATGATTTTAGGATGGCGAGACGTCCTTCGATGAGGTCGCCTCCCCTGTCTGAGGGTGAGACTTCTGGAGCACAGAGTGATGCGGTGATCGAGAGCTTGCGGTTGAGCAACGATTCCTTGACCAGGCGGTTGGTGGAGATGCAGGTCCAGATCCAGTCTCTGGCGGTAGTTCTAGCAGGACAAACTGGGGGAGTGCAAGACCCTGCAGGGGGGTCTACTGCCCTCCCCCTCCTGCTCCCCTGAGACCTCCAGTGGTGGTGCCAGCGGAGATGGCCTTCATTTCTCAGTTTTATAGACTTAACCCTCCTACATATGATGGGAAGGCAGATTTCATGGTCATAAATGATTGGTTGATCTCCATGGAGGAGATGTTCTCGTACTCCGGTGTTGCAGATGATCAGAGAGTGATGTTATCCACCTATCAGCTAAAGGGGTTGGCTAAGAGCTGGTGGCTTAGGGAAAAGGAGAGCTTGGTGGCTGGTTGCACTTGGGCATTGTTCAAGGAGATGTTGTTGAGGAAGTTCTTGCCTTCGGTCGAGCGTGACCGACTTATGAACGACTTTCTTCACCTGAAGCATAGGCAACTCACGGTTAGTGAGTATGAGATAGAGTTTAGCAAGTTGAGCCGGTTTGCCCCTGGATTATTGAGTGTTGAGGTGGATCGAGTCAAGCAGTTTCTTGGTGGCTTGAGAGCGAGGTTCAGCAGTTAGCCAGTGCTTATGGTTCAGTGACATATGCAGGAGTAGTGGAGGCTGCTCTGGAAGTGGAGGCAATTGAGAATGCAAAGAATAGAGGCAAACAAATGAGGAAGGACAAGAGGAAGTCTGCTGAAGAGAAGAACCCCCAGGTACTTGATGCTGCTTCATGAAAGAAGAGCAAGGTGGTGTGTACCTTCTGTGGCCAGTCCGGCCACCCTGTTGAGAGGTGTTTCAAGAAGGCTGGAGCTCAGAGGAAGGAGCAGGTTCATGCCATTCAAGGTGCGCCTAGGAAGGATGTTTCCTTTACGGTTTGCAAGCGACCTGGGCATGATGCTGCCCAGTGCTGGTCCAAGGATAAGGTCTGCTTTCAGTGTGGCCAAAAGGGCCATATCAAGACTAGGTGTCCTCAGGTCCAACCTATTCTTCAGGCAGTTCCACTTCAGGCCTTACCTCCGCCTCAGCGTGTGGACAAGGGCAAAGGGAAGCTGAATGTGGTCTCTTCCGATGAGGCTCAGACTTCAACTCAGGTCATCTCAGGTAAGTTATTTTTCCTAGTTTGAAAGTTTTATTTTGCTAGCATGGCTATAGCTTTGTTTTGGTAGTGCCTTAGTTGCTTATGTACTTATATAGGGAAATTTAAGGTGAAGAACCGCTGGCGCATCTTCTGTTCGACTCCGGCGCTACCCAATCATTTGTGGCTAGAGCTTTTGTAGAGCGGTATCAGTTGATTCTAGATCAAGTTCGTGATACCTTCCGCGTCAAGTTCCCTTCTAGTGAATCTGTGATGTCAGATTTGGGCATTCTGGATTGCCCTGTTTTGTTGGGGGACTTTCTTACAAAGGCAGACTTGAAGATGATTGATCTAGAGGACTTCGATGTTATTCTGGGCATGAAATGGTTGTCTAAGTACGATGCGGTTATTCAGTGCAAAGGAAAGCGCTTGGACTTCATCAAGGATAACAGTCAGCCTGGTAGTGTGTATGTTGATCCGTTCCAGGATTCTCCTATCATTTCTGCGGTATATGCTCAGAAGCTGTTTCATTCTAACTGTTTCTCTTATTTAGTCTTGGTGGTTGGGACTGCTGTTAGTGTACCGCGCTTGGAGAAGATTCCTGTTGTTCGTGGTTTTTCTGATGTTTTTCTTGATGACCTTCCTGGTCTTCCCCCCGAGCGGGATGTTGAGTTCATGATTGATTTGGAGCCGGGTACGCGTCCTATTGCTAAGGCGCCTTATCGGATGGCCCCTCGTGAGTTGGAGGAGTTGCGAGTTCAGTTGGACGAGTTGCTGGCTAAAGGTTTTATCAGGCCGAGTTCGTCGCCTTGGGGTGCTCCTATTCTATTTGTGAAGAAGAAAGATGGGTCGATGAGGTTAAACAAAGTTACCATTAAGAACAGATACCATATGTCGAGGATCGATGATCTATTTGATCAGTTGCGTGGTAGCACGGTGTTCACCAAGATCGACCTTCGTTTAGGCTATCATCAGCTCAGGATCCGTGAGTCGGACATTCCGCGGACTGCTTTCAGGTCGAGGCATGGGCATTTCGAATTCCTGGTTATGTCGTTTTGTTTGACCAACGCGCCATCAGCATTCATGGACATGATGAACCGGGTGTTCAAGGACTTCCTGGATAAGTTTGTGGTCGTATTTATAGACGACGTTCTAATTTATTCTCGCAGTGCTGAGGAGCATGAGCTGTAACACCCTCTATCTGTCACATAGCATATAGTAGTAGGTCCGGCCGGGGCCCGACGCCGTATGCCACAGACAGACCGGGTGGTTACTCATGGAAACCATCCAACCAATCACAACGTCCTACACAGAGCATTCTAGCGGAAGCAGATTAATAAGTTGCAAATAAGAACCCAACACTAAAGCATGAATGTCCACGAATCCAAAATATGAATGCTATACAAATACCAACACAAGCCTTAAGGCCTTACAAAATGTTTCACTTGATATTACATGATTTACAAACCACGGTACGCAGGCCGGTCATACATGAATAAAACAGTAAACACTTCCAATTAGGCCTTCGAGGGCCGGCTTCGCACTTGGGCTTTAGCCCGCAATTGATGGCTTGGTCCAGCAGCACCTGCAAGCAACAAACCACCGCACGGTGGCAAAACAAGGCAACGGTCGGCAATGCTGACCAAATTATAACGATCCCGCCCCCAACTCGGGGCGGCGATGCTCCTTCCCTGCATTTCATTAGCATAAGCGAGCAACAAATATAACCATTTCATCACAGACGTTGCCTCGCACGGCCACACGCCCTGTGCTCTCAGGGCACATTCTCGGTGAGCCGATCGATGTCACGTCAATTAAAGTCATAGACATTCCGGACTCACCACCGCCACTTTGACGGCCAAACCTATGAGCATTTTGTCTTCTTGGCTTGGGTCACGACAATTTAAGCCATAGACTGCCGAAGACCCTAATCTATGCCAACGACAAGTGCCAGGTACCCTTAAGTCTCTTTAACCGAACGACATAGAACGAGTACGGTTCCATCTAACCCGTGCTCACATCGCAACGACAATTTAAGCCATTTGCGCGGGTCAAACTTCCACCGAGTCCCATTTCCATCACAATTCACATAACCTAGTTATGTTCAAGTTGGCTCTCCGTCCACTAAGTTGGCAAGATCACGCATATGCCAAGTTTTCCGGGTGCACCTTTGGGTTAATCTCCAAGGCTCCCTGCTGCAATCTACCGTGTAGAAAACTCGAAAATCAACCAATAGCACAGAGTCTTCTCCGGTATTATGCAATGCAACATCACCGATCTAGACCAACATGTCCGGGTAGGCTTCACACATCATGCCTATGTCCGTTCTCGCTTACAGACTCTAAACAATGGGGACTTCACATATCTACCCGAAGGAACGCCTCCAACTCTCCGCAAACTCGCGAGAGCGGGCTTCCTATGCAAAGAAGTAGAGCTAATCATGCTCAAGAAGAGAATCGTTACCCTAGCGTTCCTCTTTGGCGCCATGGAAAAGTAAGCAGATGAAAAGCACCACACTAGCTTTGCCTCCGTGGATCCGGAGTCAGCTCGCGATTTGGAGCTTCGAAGATCCTCCAATGGCCGGATCTAGCTTCTTCTTCCTTCCTTGGCTCTCCTCTCTCTCTAAGCTTTTAGAAAGATATCCAATCATGAAAAGTGAGGGTTTCTAAGTCCAATCCCGGGTATATCCCTTCAGGAACAACCCCCGGCCATTGGATCATCAATTAAAGAAATGAACGGCTTTGATTCGGGACTGAAATGCCCAATCTAGACTGCACACGGTCTGGCACACGCCTGTGTGCCTCATTTGCCATCAAAATCGGCTCGCCTGGAACAACACACGGGTATCGAACATGCCCGTGTTCGACTTGACATGCCCGTGTTCGACCTGACACGCCCGTGTTCCACCTGACACGGCCGTGTGGCCGGCCGTGTATCCCCATCATTTTTCTCCGAAAACAACCCGAGCACTGCACGGGTTCTAGGACACGCCCGTGTCCTTGCCCGTGTCACCTCAACACGCCTGGGCCCCAGGCCGTGTACATGGTCTCGACACTCGACACTTCGTCGAGCGAAGATCGTCGACCTGATGACACGGCCTTGGACACACCCATGTCCTAGGCCGTGTGCCTTGTCTCGACACATCGTGGAACAAAGTGTTGACTTCCCGGGATGAGTGTCGACACGGGTCGACGCGCCCTGCGACACGCCCGTGTCGCAGGCCGTGTGCCATGTATCGACACTTCGTCGAACGCAGAGTTTCGACTTCGCGGGCTAAGTGTCGACACGGGTCGACACGCCCTGCGACACGCCCGTGTGCCCAGTCTCGACACAATATCGAGATCAAAATGTCGACTTCCCGGGACGAGTGTCGAACATGGGTCGACACGCCCTGCGACACGCCCGTGTCGCAGGACGTGTGCCATGTCTCGACACTTCGTCGAACGCAGAGTGTCGACTTCGCGGGCTAAGTGTCGACACGGGTCGACACGCCCTGCGACATGCCCGTGTCGCAGGCCGTGTGCCCAGTCTCGACACAATGTCGAGATCAAAATGTCGACTTCCCGGCTGAGTGTCGACACAAGCTTGACACGCCCTGGGACACGCCCGTGTCCCAGGCCGTGTGCCTGCAGCCAGAACCCAAAACTGGCCCAAAACGTCCCTCGTCGCTCCCTTGAGTTTCGGGGCGTTACATGAGCAGCATCTACGATTGGTTTTAACTGCTTTGAGAGACCATCAGTTGTTCGCCAAGTTGAGTAAATGTGAATTCTTGTTGTCCCATGTTTCCTTCCTGGGTCATGTGGTGAACAAAGACGGCATTACGGTGGACCCGGAAAAGATTTCTGCAGTGATGAATTGGCATAGGCCGAGCACACCAAAGGAGATTAGGAGCTTCTTGGGGTTGGCCAGCTATTATAGAAGGTTCGTGGAGGGCTTTTCTACCCTAGCAGCGCCCTTGACTAAGCTGACGCAGAAGAATGCGGCGTTCATTTGGAGCGAGAAATGCGAGGAGGCTTTCCTGGAGCTGAAGAACAGGTTGTGTTCTGCTCTTATTTTGGCATTGCCTATAGAGGGCATGGACTATGATGTATATGTGGATGCCTCTCATGTTGGGCTCGGAGGTGTGTTGATGCAAGAAGGGAAGGTGATTGCATATGGGTCGAGGCAACTGAAGACTCATGAGAGGAACTACCCTACACATGATCTTAAGTTCGCAGTAGTGATCTTTGCCCTGAAGTTGTGGAGACATTTACTTTATGGTGCTCAATGCAAGATCTACACCGATCATAAAAGCCTCAAGTATGTCTTCACCCAGAAGGAGCTGAATTTGCGCCAGCGGCGTTGGTTACAGTACGTGGTCGATTATGATGTGGATATAGAGTATCATCTGGGCAAGGCCAATGTGGTGGCCGATGCCCTGAGCCGGAAGACGGGAAAGATCTTTAATCTCGCCGCCGATCGTTTAGTGGAAGAGTTCCTCCTGATGGATATTTCTGTGGGAAAAGTGTCATGCATAGCAGTTTGGCAGTGGCAGAGCCGTCTTGGATTGCACTTACCAGGTTACACCAGAAGGATGATCCGGATCTTCTGCACTTGTACCTCAGGACTGAGAGGCGGGAGTTGCCAGACTTTTTTATTGATGATGCAGGTACTTTGAAGTACCGCGACAGGTTTTGCATTCCCGCTGTTGGAGACATCAAGGGTATGATTTGTAGAGAGGCTTATGGATCCAGTGTTGCCTACCATCCAGGATCTACAAAGATGTATCATGAATTGAAGCAGATTTCCTGGTGGTATGGGATGAAGGGTGATATAGCCCGATTTATTGCTGAGTGCCACACTTGCAAGTATGTGAAGGCCGATCATGGGAGGCCTGGTGGCAAGTTGAGTCTGTTGGAGATCCCTACTTGGAAGTGTGAAAGTATTTCTATGGACTTCATTACAGGCTTGCCGAGATCTCCTAGAGGGTTTGATTCTGCTTGGGTTATAGTGGACAGACTGACGAAGTGAGCTCACATTTGTGTCGTACAAGATTGACTATCCGATGAAAAAGATAGCGGAGCTGTATTTGAATGAAGTCATCCGATTACACGGTGTGCCAGTTAGCATCATTTCGGATCGAGACTCCCGTTTTACATCTCGCTTTTGGAGGAGTCTACAAGAGGGTTTGGGTATAGATTTGAGGTATTCTACAGCTTACCACCCACAGACCAATGGTCAGACTGAGCGGGTGAACCAGATAGTTGAGGATATGATCAGGTGTTACATCTTGGACCACGGTGGAGCATGGGATGAGCGTTTGCGGCTTATGGAATTTGCATACAATAACAGTTACCAGGAGAGCTTGCAAATGGCTCCTTTTGAGGCTTTGTATGGGAGGCGCTGCAGAACTCCCTTATTTTGGACCGAGGTCGGCGAGAGGCCTGTGTTGGGTCTGGATGCACTCGAGGAGATGGAAACTGCTGTGAAGCTTATTTGGGAAAAGCTTCGTATTGCTCAGGAGAGATACGAGAAGAACGCCAACCGGCATAGGTTCCATTGGAATTTGCTATAGGGGATCTGGTGTTTCTTAAGGTTTCCCCCATGGTTGGTGTTAAGAGGTTCGGTAAGAACCGGAAGTTGGACCCGAGGTATGTGGGCCCGTTTAAGATTGTTGAACGGATTGGCGTGTCAGCATACAGACTGGATTTGCCAGCAAATTTCCCAGGTATTCATAATGTGTTTCATGTAAGCCAATTGCGGAAGTGTGTGCGAAGCAGTGGGCAAGTCTTGGATGCTGTGCACCAGTTGGAGCCTAATCTTTCATATGTTGAGGTGTCGGTCCGCATCTTGGATACTCAAGATCGGGTGCTGCGGACGAAGTCCATCCCGATGGTGAAGGTTCTATGGAAGAATCAGGATTTGGAAAGCGCGACTTGGGAGCTAGAGTCGTCTATGAGGGAGGCTCACCCTCATCTTTTCCCTTGATTCGTTTGGTACGTTTCCTTTCGAGTACTCTTGTTTGTTACCTTCCTTCTATAGTAGAAGTTGTGTATGTAAAGTTTCGGGACGAAACTTCCTTTTAGGGGGAGTGACTGTAATGCCCCCGATTTTTCTGCGATTATTTCATTCTCGTTGGGCGTTACGTTGACGCATTTCTGACATGTACCGTTTGTTAGAGCGTGGTCTTAGCTCTTTAGATTCCTTGTGTGGTTATTGGTAGCCTTTTTGGCAAGATTCCCTAGCAAGCCGGGTCTGTCTTGGTGACCGGTGAGTCCTCTCGGGGGATGCTTGTGTTTTGGCTTCGGGTAGTGATAACCCGAGTTTTGATCGTCGAAAGTTGATTTCGACTTCGTCGTTGCGTTCGTAGCGTGGGTGTTTAGCTACGGTGCGAATTTCGTCGGATTCCGAGGTGGTTCAGTTTTTTTTTTGCGTCGTTTTGATGTGTTGATAATAATAATGCAAATAATTAATTAATGAAACTTGAATTGAATCCAGTGGCGGTAGAGCTGAAAGGACGTGTCCATGCATTTATATATAAAGCCTTAGACAAAAATCCAGACTTTTCATTGTCTCCTTCCTTGAGGTTATATCCGCTGCCTGTTGAGAGGAAGTAAAACCGCCAACCGGGTACCCTTCAGATGCTGATTTTGAGAGCATTAGTGGACGGAATTCGATTCCGAAAGCGGATTTGGAGTGCTCTTGCCTAGAACTTCATTCCTAAGGTAAGAGATTCAATTTTTGTGGTGTTTTTAGAGGACTCATAATATTTGGTTTGAACCTTTTCCGCCATTAAAACCTTAGATCCTGTTTAGGTGCTGTTGCGGCTGGAGCCGAGAGAGAGAGAGGAGGGGCTGTGCAAGTTAATCTCTGGATTTGAGGCAAGTGGTGCTCCTACCCTTGCCAAGTTTTCTTCTCCTATTCATGTCAATTTGGTTGTTATCACTTATGTTTTCCTAAGATTATTACTTTGCTTTGTTTTCCTGTACAAATCATAAAGACCTTGAACCAGAAATGCTCCTTTTTGGTTCTTTATTTCATTTTTTCCTCAGTTTCTGAAACTCAAATTCTCGGTCGTGTTGCTGTAGTTTTGTTTTCGGTTTATCAAAGTGTTCCCTGTTAAACCTCTGTTTGGGTAGTAATTCAACCCTAGAATTTGATAGAAGTGAGGTTTTATACTTAGATTACCATTAATAGGTTTAAAATAGGCTGAGAAGTTGGACGGAAACGAAGTAGGATGTTCAGGATTACTGTGCACCTCAATGCAACCAGATTGACAAAAATCGTTGATTTGGGTTCGACGAAAATCATCGATCTGGGTTCGACGATTATCGTCGAGCTGAGCTGGACGACGAGCCTTAATTCTGGGTCTGACGAAAATCGTCGAACGGAGTTCGACGATTTTCCCGTGACCTCCGTTCGACGAAGGGAAAATCTTCGAACGGCATTCGACGATATTTTCCCCGTGGTCTGTATTAGACTTTTTCCCTTGGCCTGCGTTTATCGGAAAATCGTCGAACGGAGTTCGATGATTTTTCCCGTGACCTTTGTTCGACGAAAGGGAAATCGTCGAACGGCGTTCGACGATATTATTCCCGCGGCCTGTAGTCTAAGATTTCCTGTGGTCTGAGTTTAACGGTAAATCGTCGAACGGAGTTCGACGATTTCCCCATGTCCTATATTCGACGAAAATCGTCGAGATGCGTTCGACGATTTTACTGCGTTCAATGATTTTGTTCCAGCGCTCGACGAAAATCGTCGAGCTGCGTTTGACGATTCCTGTAGGCAGAATTTTTATTTCTTTTCAATTATCTTTCTTTCCGAGTGATTACCACCTAGGGGAAATGTCTTGTCGGCCTTTCGTTCTTCTTATTATTTTGAGGGCCGAATCGTGGGTTATGGCAGGTAGTGATATTTTGATGCTCTAAAAGAGTGTGATGTTTTGTGTGTGATCCGTGACCGCCACTTTTTGGTCCCAGGTACGGGCTGGGCATTTGCTGTGGCCGCCATCCTTTTTATTCCAGGTACGGGCTAGATTTGTGGTGGTTTTGTGCCGACAGTGGAAATTTATGTTGTTGTTGGAACTTTTTGTTTGGGGGACTGTTTTTGGTCACCAACTCAGGGCCATTTCTGTTTACTACTGCCATTAACTCACAAATTAGGATTGTTAGGTGTTTCTTCCTGGTAGAATGCAACATATGGTGGCAAGTTTTTCCTTGCCTTTTGCTTGTAGTCACTGCAGGATTTGAGCAGGGCTTGGTGTTGTCGCTTGGTGTTTGGTGTACTTTTGGTTTACTCTGGACAATATTTGTTTTTTACTGTCTTGCTTACCCTCTTGATTCCATTGAAATTTAATGTCATAGTTCAGATTTTCTTGTTTCGCTTGCTGAGGTGTTCTTTTCTTTTCTGAATGCCTCAGGTTCTGATTAGTAGCCGGGTGGGCGGCTAGATTTGCTGTGGTGTTGCTGGCGATCCCTTGAGTTGTAGGGATCTTTCTCTTACTTTTGTGAGATAGTTTTCCTGTTTTTTTTCATACAGACATACATGCTTGCCAGGGTGTTCGTATCAGTTTGTTGGCGCCCTCCGGTAGTTTTACCTCATGATACTAGATATGTTTCTTTTACTGCTACCTTTTTTTGAAGATAGTCTACTTGCTCTTGGGAAATTTTATGCTATGTTGCTAGTTATTTTTAGACCTAAAACACTATTATATGTATATCTCATGACCAACATGTTTTATAAAACTCATACACTACTTCCCAAGTAGCGTAAAAAGAACATTTTCCTACTTATAATATGATATAAATTTAGTGTCTTGCATAATATAAGCTGACCTCGGGGGTCACTTATGCACTCTCTTAGGATGTCAAAGAAATAAATAAAGTATTTTTCCGCTGCGTATAAATATAGCTTTAAACTGTGGACTAGATGATCCACTGAGCCGAGGGATACAACCTCTAAATTATATTTGATTTTCTAATCATTAAACTTAAGAAATTTTCATAGTCTAGTTAGATGGTGTTCGCCTGAGCGTCGACAGTTATCCCATGCTCGATGTGGCATCACGACGCGTGTTTTTCTCATACTCTGATACTCCTTGAATTCGGAGAAAAATGCGGGTTGTTACACCATGTCTCTCGAAACTATGAACTTCTTCGTCAGCGGATCCATACATTTCCAGCCCTTCTTCTGCTCGTCATAGCCCACAAAGATAAGCTTCCTTTCCTTTGCATCCAGCTTAGTCCTCAAAGCATCTAGGATGTGTACGTAGCAGGTAGATCTAAACACTCGAAGGTGTCCAACTCCAGGTTTCTCCTTGAATATCATCTCATGCGGAGATTTCATGTTGATCATACTCAGAGGCATCTGATTGATGATATAGGTAGCGCAGGCCATTCCCTCTGCCCAGAAGGACCTTGGAATGCCTTTAGCATGAAGACAACACTTGCATGTTTCTGTCAGATGACGGATCTTCCGCTCTACTACTCCATTTTGTTGTGGAGTATGAGCACAAGTGAGCTCCCTTTGAATGTCATGCTTCTTGCAGAAGTTTGAGAACTCAGTTAAAACAAACTCACCACATAGGGAGCGCAAGCTATGTTCTCAACTTCTTGATCCGCATGCCAAGCCGGCCCTTTACGAGCTCCTTGAACTCCACAAACAACCGATATGCATTTGACTTTTCTTTCATAAAGTACACCCAAGTGTACCTCGTGTAGTCATCAATCAAGACCAGCATATACCTGCTGCCTCCATGGCTTGCTGTGATGGTCGGCCCCATCAGAACACCATGAATACACTCTAATGGTGCTTTACAACTGGTCAGCGATTTTTCAAATGGGAGGCAATGAGCCTTTCCATATTGACATCCCACATAGACATGACCATCACCGAAGGATGACAGCTTAGGCAAGCCTTTTCAAAGCTCTTTACTGCCATGGCTTTCAGCTTGTCCATCCTAGCATGTCCCAGTCGCTCATGCCAGATAGCAACACTATCTTTGTCCCTCATCCGATCAAAATAAGAGCTTGTCGATAACACAAACAAGTCCATTACCCTTCTCCATACATGAGCAAAATCAGCCTTAACTACTGACACGTTGCGGATACACTTCACTTATGTTGGACTAAACATAACGAGATAGCCCGCATCCACGTATTTGTCACAGATAAGAGGTTCTTCTTCATTCCCGGTACTTGATAGACACTCCTCAACATGAGAGAAACCTTATCACTACTCAAAGATACAACATCTTCCTTCTCTATTGCATGAATAATATGATCAGTGGTTATGATTGTATAACCACGTATCCGGCGAGTGGGGTCCCCAGGAGCCAGACCGGTCGGCTCACTTTTTCCCAAGTCCCGGGCGAGCACATAGGGGACAAGAGCTTGGCAGCCCCCGACTTGCCCGTGCGAGCCCGAAAAGTGGCAGGCGAGTAGGGCCAGCCGGGCGCCCACACTCGCCAAGTGGCAGAAAGAGGCGGCAAGTGCCAGGTCCATCGAGCACTCGCCAGACACGCAACGCTGTTCTGCCTTAGCGTTGAGTGAAGTCCAGACAATCAACGTCGTTCTTCCTTAGCATTGAGTGAAGTTCAGACACTCAATGTCGTTCGACCTTAGCATTGAGACTAGCCCGCCCAGTCTACACAGTTCGTCGAACGGAGCTTGGCGTTCGTTGAACGGAGCTCAACGTTTATCTAGCTCAATTCTCTGGAGCTGGACCAGCCGGATTGAGTGGTCTAAGTCCCGGGTGAGCACTCAAGGGGCCAGAGCTCGGCAACCCCCGACTTGCCCAGATGAGGTGAATTTACTAGGGGGTGAGTAAAGTTGAAGGGCTCACACTCGCCCGGAAGAGCCCGGCCAGAGGCAGGCGAGTAGGGCCAGTCAGGCCCATACTCGCCAAAGTCCCGGGAGAGGCGACGAGTGGCAGGTCTATCGAGCACTCGCCGCCCCAGGCGAGTAGAGGCTTCAGGGGGCACTCGCCCCGCAATCTATGATGTTTTTTTTACTATTTTACCCCCACTAGTCTGCCTATTGCCTGTTAGAACAGCGAAGTTACACTGTTGGCAGACCAAGTTGGGCTGGACATAGCTGTTCAAAACAACAGAGGTCGGCTATTTGCATGATGATTTTAGAAATCTATAAGTAGACCGAAGGGGGTACCTTAGAGGGCATGCATGCTTGTTCCCAGATCTTCTAGCGCTTTTTGAGGTAGTCTTAGCTTGGCTTTTGGCTAAGGGAGGGTAAGCGCTATAAGATCTTCTAGTTCTATGGTGGGACCTCCATGCTGAGCCCTTATTTGGTGGGACCTACCCCCGCTCAGCCTCGTCAGTTTCGCACTCGGTTAGTGTGCCGAGTGCTCGACACCGGCAGTACATGTACTCGCGGTCGCAACCCTTGGCGAGGATGCTCCCGGCAGGTGAGCTGGGAAGGAAGTTGTAGAGGAAGGAAGGGGATGCGCCATGCGAGTGCTCTTCCTGGGCTCGGCAAGCAGGGGCGGTTCAGCAGGATGGGGGTGCGAGACCCTCCTGCTCACCCAACAGGGGGAGGTAGCCCCTTCAGCGAGTTGGTTTCTTCTGCCCCTGTTCCAAAGGGGTTCAGGGAGCCCGAGATGTCTTACTGCACTAGGAAGGGCGACCCGGTCCAGCACATCCAGTGGTTTGAGGACGTGGTTTCGATCTGACAGATGTTAGATGGGTTTAAATGTAGGCTCTTCTCCATCACTCTCAAGGAGAAGGCGAGAGAGTGGTTCAACTAGATGCCGGCTAACTCCATCTACTGCTTCGAGGACCCACGCAGAGGGTTCATGTTGAGGTTCACCACCTCCAGGAGGAGGAAGAAGGAGTCGGAGCCTATGTTCCATATCAAGTAGGGGGTGAACGAGACCTTGGGGAGTTACATTGACCAATTCCAGGAGGAGGTCACCCAGGTCCAGTAGATGCCAGGGCACACCCTGATGATGGCCTTCACCCTGGGGCCGCAACAGGGCTTCTTTAGTATGGAGCTGAAGAGAGTACCGCCCCTCTCCTATGAGGAGCTGATGGAGAGGGCAGAGGGAGAAGTAAATAGGGAGGCGTCAAATCCAGAGTTTTCCCGGAAGTTGTCCAGGGGGGACACGAAGGATGAGGAGACAAGAGGTGGCAGAGGTCGGGAGGAGAGGAGAGCTGAACCCCAGCATAGGGAACAACAACAGCGGTAACAACCCTGGTGGGGGAGCTAGGAGTTGAACCATTAGTTGGGTTAGAGGCTGGAGTGGCAAGACCAGGGCCAGCAAAAGGTTTTCCACAGAGGAGACAACCGCCAGTGGGGCCAGGGTCAGTTTCACCCCCCTAGGCTGGAGGTAGGGGCAGAGACCTCCCCTCCTAGATCAAAATCAGGCTATGGCTATAGCCCTAGGGAGAGGAGGAGTGCAGCACGGAGGAGGAGAAGGGAAGTCAGGGTGGAGTTGCCCTACTGCGACTTCCACCAAGAGGAAGGGCACTCCACAGATACGTGCCCGGAGTTCCTCAAGATGAGAGGGAACAGGGGCAGCAACAACAACAAGGCTGCCAAGAAGTGCAGATTGAGGAGGTCCTGCCTCAGGTGGAGGAAGATAGGTGCAAATACCGGGTAGATGTCGGAACCTGGGGAGGGATCAGAGTGATCCATGGAGCGGTGGGGATTGAGGCTTCCCGGAAGGCAAGCCTCCACACCATATATCGAAGGAGTGTTGGCTCCACATCTCAGACCCCGCTCCCAGAGGAGAAGATCACCTTCTCCAGAAGTGATATGCTGGATCATGAGTATCCCTTTTGTGATGCGCTGCTCATCCAGACAGCTATCGAGAACTTTACAGTCTCCCGCATCCTCATTGATAATGGGAGCTCCGTCAACGTCATCTTCAAGAAGGCATTTGATGTGATGAATGTGGAGGCGAGGAGGGTGGTGGCCTCGGATGGGCCCGTGTTTGGGTTCTTAAGGGAAATGAAAGAGGTAAAAGGTGGAGTGGGGCTCCATATCACTCTACGGGGGGGGGGGGGGCAGTCCCGAAACTACAGGTTTGTCATCGTAGATGCCCCCAATAGCTATAACACCATCTTCAAATGGCCCCTCATCAGTGCCTTCCATTGTGTCCCCTCATCTTTCCACCAATACTTGAAGTTCAACGCCGAGGGGATCCAAGTCCGGGTCCGGGGTGACCCCAAGATGACATGGGAGTGCTACATTATGATGGTGAACTCCATCTCTTGGCAGGAGGGAGCCAAGGAGATGGAGTGGAGGATGAAGGAGGTGGAGCAGGAGGCCGGTGAAGATGAGATGGAGGTGGAGAGTTGCACCTAGGAGGAGGTGGAGGAGGAGATTCAGGGGGAGTTGGCCCAGGCAATGGCCGTGGAGGAAGCAGTGGGAGCTGAGGAGGTCCAAGTCCCGGGGGAGGGGGACATTGGAGAATGGGGGGAGCAGTATAGGGTGAAGGCTGCGAAAGAGGTGGTGGAGATGGAAGTCCACACCTAGGGATACAAGGTGGAGAAGGTTAGCATCAGCGGGGGGCTGACCCCAGCGGACCATGAAAGGATGCTAGCATGCATCCAAGAGAATGTGGACATCTTTGCTTGGAGTGCAACAGAGATGTCGGGGATCGATGCAGACATGTCTTTTCACCGCCTCAACCTGGACCCGTGAGCTTGCCCCGTCTAGTAGAAGAAGAGGTCCACCACACATAAGCTGGTCGAGCCCATCAGGGAGGAGGTGTCCAAACTCCTCAAGGCCGGCTTTGTATCCAAAATACAATACCCCGGCTGAGTCTCTAATGTAGTTATGGTTAAAAAAAGAGACGACCGGTGGTGTATGTGTATTGATTTTTCCTTACTTAATAAATCATTGCTAAAAAATGCAGTGGTAACATACTAGAAGATGATGGATAAGTTCTTATGAGAGCAAAAGGGGAGGAACCTGGAGGTGTATGATGATCTCATGATCATGAGTCGAGATGTGGGCTCTCAACTCCAGGACCTGGAGGAGACCTTCACCACCTTGCACAAATACAAGATGAGACTGAACTCCCTGAAGTGCATTTTTATGGCCAGCAGGGGGAAGTTGTTTGGACATCTCCTCACCCTCGTGGGGGTTGAGCCAAATCCCAACAAGTTCAAAGCCATCATGGAGTTGGGGTCGCCTCGGAATGCTAAAAAGGTGCATTGGTTGACAGGGAAGCTGACAAGATTGAGCAGGTTCCTCTCCCGGGCCTGGGAGAAGTACTCTTACTTCTTCAAGACATTGAGGGGAGGCCAAAAATTCGAGTTGACCAAGGAGTGCGGGGAGGCATTCCGAGCCCTGAAGAAGCAGTTGACCAAGGCTACATTTCTCCAAGGGCTGAAAGAGGGGGAGGACCTATATTTATATCTCGGTGTCGGAGTAGAGGCCTTGAGCTCCATCCTGGTTCGAGAAGAGGGGAAGAAGCAGTTGACCATATATTATGTAAGTCGGGTCCTGAGGAAGGACGATCTTCGGTATCCTATCTTAGAAAAGCTAGCCTTCACTCTAGTCATCTCGACTTGGAGGCTCCGGCCATACTTCCAGGAACACTCCATCCGAGTGGTGACTGACCACCCCCTTCGCAACATCTTTGAGGGGGTGGATCATTCGGGCAGGCTGGCTAAGTGGTTGGTGTAACTGAGTGAGTTCGACATCTCCTTCGCCACCCGCCTCTCGATCAAGGCCCAAGCGATGGCTGACTTTTTGGCTGACTACGTGGTCGAGGTGGCGGAGGAATATATCTATCATCCAGCTCCGTGGAAGGTGAAAGTATATGGTGCTTCAGGGAAGCCTTCGTTGTGGGTAGGGGTAATCTTGGAAAGCCCCCAGGGAACGAGAATCGAACAAACAGTGGTGGTGCACTTTCCCATCACTAACAACCAGACAGATTATGAGGTCGTAATAGTAGGGCTGCTCCTGGCCAGGGAGCTCGGAGTGCTTGACGTGGAGGTCCGCACTGACTCCATGTTGGTGGCTTCTCAGATCAAAGGCGAGTTCGAGGCAAAGAAGCCTACCCTCTGGTTATATTTAGCAAATGTGAAGGGGGTCATCAGCATGTTCCAGACCTTCTCCATCCAACACGTGCCTAGGGAGGAGAATGAGAAGGTCGATCAACTATAGAAGCATGGACCCCGGGCGGGGGTACCATCACTGATCTTTTCCGCCCTTCCATTGAAGAGGGTGAGCTGATGGAGGTGGATCAACAGCCCTCATGGATGGACCCATTCACAACCTTCCTTTCCCCATGGGAGTATCCAGAAGGGTTGGATAGGAAAAAGTTTAAGTATAAATCGACATACTACCTCATCCACGATGGGAAATTATACAGAAAGACCCTCTCGGGGATGTTGAAATGTTGCATGACCGAGGGGGAGGTCTGGAGAATCATCAAAGAGGTCCACTCAAGGGAGTGTGGGAGTCACTCCAAGAGTCGGACCCTGGAAGGAAGGATTGTCAAACAAGGATACTTCTGGCCTAGTCTATGCCACAACGTTGCAGAATTCTCGAAGAAGTGCCACAAGTGCCAATTGTTCGCCCCCTCAACCTGCAACCAGCCCAGCGCCTAAGAAGCATCACAGCCCCCTGGCCCTTTGCCATCTGGGGAATGTACTTGGTAGGGCTGTTCCCCCAGGACAGCGGGCAGAGGATGTTCTTAATAGTCATGATAGATTATTTTTCTAAGTGGTTGGAGGTGAAGGTGCTGGCTAAGGTGACCTCCCA
This sequence comes from Platanthera guangdongensis, assembly GCA_039583875.1. NCBI lineage: Eukaryota > Viridiplantae > Streptophyta > Magnoliopsida > Asparagales > Orchidaceae > Platanthera > Platanthera guangdongensis. The sequence goes on from CM077158.1 coordinate 85,051,047, forward strand.
GGTTATCAGCAATTTTGTTTGGGGGGAGATCATCTGCCGTCATGGGTTGCCGCAGGAGATCGTCACGGACAACGGGTCTCAGTTCGCCAACACAGAATTCATCAGCTTCTGTGGGCAGCTCGAGATTAACCTCAGAGTTGCCTCAGTCTACCACCCTAGGAGTAACAAGCAGGTGGAGGCGGCGAACAAGATCATTCTGAACCTCCTAAAGAAGAAGGTTTAAAATCTGAAGTGGAGCTGTGTGGAGCAGCTTCCCTCGGTCCTCTGGGCTTTGAGGACCACCCCCAACAAAGCCACTAAGGAGACCCCCTTCAAGCTCTTCCATGGTTGCGAAGCAGTACTCCCCATAAAATTTGAAGTCCAGACACCTCGGATGGTAGAGGCCCTGGAAGGTAGGAAGGAATGGAGAACTGAAAACGAGGAGGAGCTACGGCTCTCCCTCGACATGGTGGAGGAGTTGCGTGATATCTTTGCCATCCGACAGGAAGAAGTGAAAAGAAGAATGGCTAAGTACTTTGACAAACACATTAGGGTCAAATAGTTCGAGGAAGGGGACTTGGTCCTAAAAAAGGTGGATGCAGCGGGAAGATCAGCGGTTGTGGGGAAGTTCAACCATAACTGGGAGGGTCCTTACATTATAAAAGAAGCATTAAAATCAGGAGTGTATCGCCTCCAGAATGTGGAGGGCAAGACCCCGAGTCTCACCTGGAGTGGTGATGAATTAAAGCGCTTTTACAATTAAGATATGTAAGTGATGTCTTTTTTCTAATGAAGCTTCTTAATATACCAAGTCTCCTGCAATGATTCGTATGAGTGGGTGGAGATTACACTTAGCAGACCCCGAGCAGATCCCGTTGTCAGGCTCTCACCTATCTGGTAGGGCTGGATATCACTCGATGGCGTCTAGCGGGACCTCGAGCAGATCTTATTGCCAGGCTCCCACCTAGCTGGCAGGGCTGGATGTCACTCAATAACATCTACCTGGACCGCGAGCAGATCCCGCTACCAGGCTCTCACCTAGCTAGCAGGGTTGGATGTCACTCGATGACATCTACCCAGACCCAGAGTAGATCTGCTGCCAGGCTCTCACCTAGTTGGCAGGGTTGTTTGTCACTCGATGGCGTCTACCAAGACGCCGAGCAGATCCGGCTGCCAGGCTCTCACCTAGCTGGCAGGGCTAGATGTCACTCGATGGCATCTACCTGGACCTCGAGCAGATCCAACTATTAGGATCTCACCTAGCTGGCATGGCTGGATGTCACTCGATGGCGTTTGTCTGGACCTTGAGCAGATCTCACTGTCAAGCTCTTAGCTAGCTGGCATGGCTGGATGTCACTCGATGGTGTCTACTCGGACCCGGATGTCACAACCCGTATTTTCACCACCAAATAAGTATATCAGAGTAAGGGAAAATGCGCGTCATGATGCCACGTCAGTAGGGGATAACTGTGGATGCTCAGGCAAAACTCCTAATTAACCATGAAGAAAGGTTCTTTAAGTTATTTAGAGTTAAAATCAATTTAAGTATAGCAGATAGCCATATCCCCCCGCTTAGTGGCTCTTCTAGTCCACAAGAAAAGTAGTTAAATGCTGCGAAAAAATACTTATTTTATCGGAATAGGCATCCTACAAGAGCTTAGAGGTTCCTAAAGGACATCTCAAGGTATGCAAGTTCTAAGTTTATAATAGCAATACAAGTAGATTTGTACAGTCGTTAAATATAGTGACTTAACATTCTAAAGACATGCAATGCATGAGGTAATAATAGTAGTTTTATTTTATACTTGAAAACACCTACCATGCATTTTCTAGCATAAAATATCACAGAGAGCAAGTATCCCAAACATACAGTGAAAGTTATTTAATTGAAGGTTAGGTAATAACCTAGAGGGGGGTGAATAGGCCTTTAAAATTTATAGCATCTTATGTTGTTTTCTTACTACATTATCTAGAGCTTGTCCTTATGTCTTGCAATAAGAAAGTAAAACAACAACATACAACAAGCACACAAGTATTTATAGTGGTTCCCCAATTGGGTACATCCACTTTCCCTCCTACCTTACCAACTTACTTGTTGGATAAGGCGCAAACTCCAGCACTATACTTATTAGAGCTTACACCTCAGGCCCACAGCCTTACTCTCAGTGTGCTGCAGCACACCTACACTCATTACCCCTCCAGGTATCTACAGCTCAGCCTCCTCCAAGGCCTACGACTCAGTGACAAATTTGTCACCTACAGCTCAACGGCTCTACAACCACCTACCTTAGGAACAAAGCCCTATACTCAGGCTGGTAGGATAGCCCTACCTCATATCCACATTTGGATCCTACCACAAAGAGATAAACTCTCCAGCCTTAGGCTATTAAGCCTTCCAACAACTCAGATCCACTTGGATCCTACCACAGAGAGATATACTCTCCAGCCTCAGGCTATTAAGCCTTCCAGCAACTCAGATCCACTTAGATCCTACCATAGAGAGATAAAATATCTAGCCTCAGGCTATTAAGCCTTCCAGCAACTCATATCCACTTGGATCCTACCACAGAGAAATAAACTCTCTAGCCTCAAGCTATTAAGTCTTCCAGCAACTCAGATCCACTTGGATCCTACCATAAAGAGTTAAACTCTCCAGCCTCAGGCTATTAATCCTTCCAGCAACTCAGATCTAGGAAACATGAATCCTATAGTAAAAAGGTTACAAGTTTTAAGATGAAAAAGAAAACAAAAATAACTCAGATATTAAATCTCCGAGTTTGCTCTGCGGGACTAAGCAGATATTAGTCCAGCTAACTTACTGTAGAAGGGATGAGTCTTCTTCTGCAGCTATCTTCTCTCTTGCTGCACAAGTGAGCAGCTATGTGCTGTTGAGTGGATTAACCAGCCTTCTTTATTCTTGAGAGAACCAACTTGCTGAGTAGGAAGTGTTCCAGCTATCTTCTTTCCTTTTGGATATCTTGGCTGGACTTCATCTTTCAAGCTTGATCGAAATAAATGTCCAACCAGCTCTTTCAGTTTCTCTTTCTATTTCTTGGATTCTTTAACCATAAATCTTTTCTATTTCCCCTTTTATATGCATTGATTTGAATCAACTACAACATAGTATGTAGGCCCACCAATGATTGGTGAGCACCAACTCCATCAGAAAGCGACAAAATATCTTTCAGCATTGTAGCAGCTTTCCCGCAATGACTTTCTGCAGATTTGACTTTCATGATGTCAGCAGTGGTCATCAACATCAGGACTTAGAAGATTTCCTGAATCCCATCAAGCATTGAGTGATGTTGAGACACTCAAAATCATCAGCCTTGGCTCTTAGCGCTTCTGGAATAAGAAAATTTCCTGTCTTTGTCTCAACGGTTTTGTCTCAGCGGTCTCAACGGTTTTCCATTATTAGCTGAGACAAGCCTTTGTCTCAGCGCTTTCTTATTATCTACTGTCTCAGAGGTTTCTGTACTTTAACTATTTAAGCGGATTTGTCTCAGCGGTCTCAGGAGTTTTTCATTTATCAGCTGAGACAATTCTTTATTTCAGCGCTTTCCTCTTCATTGGAAACGTTGAGTGAACCTGCTTCACTCAATGCTTCTGGACTTGGAGAAATTCTAGCTAATTTTGTTCTCAGTTGTTTACCTCTTGACTGTCTCAATGCTTCCTGCTTTATTTAGAAGCGTTGAGTGAACTTGCTTCACTCAATGCTTCTGGACATAGAAAGTTTCCAGCTAACTTTATCTCTGCTGTCTCAGCTATCTCAACGTCATCTTCTCAGCTCTCTCAGCTATCTCAACACCATCTTCTATGCTATCTCAGCAGTCTTAATGCCATCTTCTCAGCTGTATCAGCAATCTCAATGCCAACTTCTCAGCTATCTCAGCGGTCTCAACGCCTTCTTCTCAACAGTCTCTGCACTTATGACATAGACAAATTTTATGGCTTTAACTGGATAAGCTTTGAGCTGAGCTCGACGAACCGCAAACTGAGCTCGACGAATTTTGACCTTCTCAGCGCTCTCAGTGCTTTTTGCCTTAGTCATTTTTTCTCTTGCATCAGCTTGATAAGGTTGGGCTGAGCTCGACGAACTGTAACCTAAGCTCGAAGATCAGCAAGCTGATTTCGACGAACTCTGAGCTGAGTTCGACGAAATTTGAGTTTACTACCCAACTCATTTTTCTTTACTTGTCCAATCATGGTCTACCTGCATTCATGAACTAAAGCACACATCAAATACATTATGCCCTTAACATGATTGGTGATGCCACTTCAAATCATGAGGAACATTATAGGGCACAATTCCCAACAATCTTCCCCTATTTGAGGAAGGCAGAACACACATCCATGCTAAGGTGCATCAATTCAGGAAATATCAAGATTGATCTGATGAACACATTGTCATGACCACTATCCATCTCAGTACCGGAAAACTCCCCCTAGATAAGATGACTTAACACTATGATTGTGAGTTCTGAATTATCAATTATTGACAGTGTAATATTATGATTAAGGTCTACCTAATCATTAACTTATCCAGACAACAATAAGAAATTAAGAGATCTGTCAAGAAATAACATATTTACCAACCACAGATATACAAGTGAGAATTTTAAGCAAATTAGACACAATAATGAAGTCGGTGCCAAATCATATTAATTTCATTGATAAAGATTTAAAATTTTTACATTGTTGGTATACATTACAGGACAAGATGTGATAATTTAAACAATCCTAAGATAGCAGCAATCTATAAGTTGTTCCTTGATGAACTTGCACCAGCATCCTTTGTTGTAGTAGTCTTCTTTAAGGTTTCATCTTTGTCCTTCTGCCTCTTGAAGTAGAGGAATATCTTTGAGATGTATCTTGAGGTCATTCTCTTAGGATTGCTTCTCCTTACTATATTTTATTTAAATACTATTTCTCTTAAGGAGTTTCTTTCCAAATGTTTTATCCATTCCTCTGAGGGATAAACACTATCAATGTTCTTTAGAATTTGTCCATGGCTGATCCAAGCATTTATGATGATAGACTCAGAGGCATCACTTAGTTGTTCATAATCAGGATCATTTATGTTCTCGACTCTTCTCTTGGCCATGAACTCTTCAGCCATCTGAGTCCCTTCCCTTTTTCTTCTGGCAATAAGTTGTGCATCCTGTGTAAGTCTAACTTGAGATGGGAAGTCTAAATCCTCTAGCCTCTGTTTATCCAGTAGAGGCAAATGCAGTGCAACCCTAGTGCCTTGAATTACTTTGAATGCATGATCTTCAATGAGTCTTGCAGTCTTAGCATGGATGCTCTCCCCCTTTCTACCTTCTTCAGATATAGTCTTGTGCAGTAAGGTGGTGGTTGCTTCGTTTGATTTGATCACTGTTGATGTATTATCTCATTGTCAGTAAGGAGCTCATTTTTCATAAGCATTGCCTGCTCCATAGAGTAGAAAGCTACATTGGTGACATGTTGATTTATATGATCTGCTGCACCCTTGATTACTTCATCAGTTGCACTCAGAAAATGTTTGACATATCCATTGTTAGTTGTATAGAATTGTTGGCTTATTTATATGGACTTCATAAGGGTAGTCAGCTTTGTGCCAGCAGTTCCAGCCATGACAAACCAGGTAGTGACCTATTTATTTAAGTGTGAAATTTCTTCTTTAGTTTTATTTACTTTAGCCAACATTTCATCCCTCAATTTAGCAACAGATTGATCAACATACTCCTTGAGGGTAGTGGTCTGATTATCTAAGAGTACTTTAATTTGGTTTAAAAATTCCTCATTGGAGATGAGAGCAGATGAAGTATGGCCCATGGTAGGAGGTATTACATCCTTAGGAGGGATCTGAGAAGTCTCCCCCTCAACTACAACACCTATAGAAGAAAACATTCCCTTAGTTAAACTGTGTTAACACTATTAATTGAGAGGGAATGAGTTTTACCTGTAGTGGGTGCAGACTCAACTATCTTATTGACAACTTGATCCAAGTTTATCACATCCATTTGATCATGCTCCCCCTCAGACTGAGCATTTTTCTCTATGCTAGACTTATCAAGATTAGTGTCAAATGTCTCAAGATGCTCCCAGTTATCTTCTGCAGCAGACATATTATCAATTACTGCAGCATCATCAGTAATATTCATGTCTGCCCCATCCTTTTCAACATTACCTCCTTCAGCAGCAATCTTAGAGATTTCTCCTGACCTAGAGCTGGCATGGATTTTATCAACATGAATAACAACATCCTGAAGTTGAATGTTTGCAGAGGATTGACTAAGGGATAAGTCAACCTGCAGGCCAACATCATCTAGAGAGGATGATCCAAGTACTGGTTCAGGGCTAGAAGTTCTTTATTCCTTAGTGGGTCTCTTCCTTGTACCCTTGGAGGATTCCTTTATTCATGTAGGTTGGCTCATAGTTAGGACTTTAGAGAATCTATGCAAAGTTTTTATGTCCATTCTTTTCAGGTAGTGAATCTTCACCCCCTATTCCTGTGTGAAAGTGTCAAGATAGGTGTTCACTAGGTACATGGAAATGATTCTGCCCATATTTGGAGAGGATATGCAGTCTACTATTCTCTAATAGATGAGAGAGTTCGATGAGGTCTTTCTATTTAGTATAATTCTGGTCATAACTGCAAACATGAACCTAATGATGGTGTCATGTGATCCAGGTTTGCAGATGAGGGCTTTCCCTATAATGTCTGCTAGCAATTTTCCTCTTTGATTGAAGAATTTCCTTTTCAAAGACCCAGATTTGGCTTCTGAGTATCCACACCATAAGAGAGCACTGTCTCTGTCCGTGTCGGCGAGCTCTTCTTCCTCGCTAGGGTTGACAGAGGGGATATGAAGTGCCTTTCCTAACCTCTTAGGGTTTACCTTGATTTTGATGTCTTCAATCTTAGACCTGAGAGAGTTTTGAGACGGGGACATCTTAACGTTTGAGAACAATTCCATAACCTCATTTCTAAGAATGTTGGAGGGTGCATAAAGGGTATTATCTAGGCCAGCAAACTTAATCATCCTTAATACCGCCTTAATCTCAATAGAAGCATGATTGAATCCATCCATCACTATTTCGTATCCATCCTTAAGCTCCATAATGACATTTGGCGCCATTGAAAAAGAGCGGCAAGACGCTGAGATGATTTCGGTCTCGACGGCTAGGGTTAAGGCTTTTAGAGAGCGATGTGGATTTTTGTTTCTTGTCGTCTTTATATATGTAATGAAAATATTTTAATTAAGTTAATTAAATATTTCATTTGACCATCAAATTTAATGTTATAGATTTTACGGCTTACTCAGTCATTCCTGTTATGATACATGACACTTAGAGTTTTTATTATGTCCCTTACTGATTGGTTGTAAAAATTATTTGTCTTAGTAAATTTTCAAGTAAAGTGGAAGGGGACCTAACATGCTAATGGGCCAATTTTATTGGCACCCATTTTATGCATTGTTTTGCCCTAAAGCTTGCTAATAATTTGATTGGATTTATTTTGAGCATAACTATCATAACAAATAGCAAACTAACTCTCTATATAAGAGAGAGAGAGAGATATATACCTTAAGGCTTGCATCCTCTAGCTTTTGAAGATTACTTACTTGATAGCCTTAGCCTTAACATGTTGCTTTTTCTGGAGCATGTTCCTAAAGCAACTATCCTGTCCCAGTCATTTCCCTGGAACACCCATTGTCCAAATACCAAGTCTTAAGAAAAGTGGTACTTGGACTAACCTGCAAAATAGAGTTCATTTTTCCTTAGGCAGCCAAAAATGGTTGGGTCATAGGTTCTTGTTAGCATCATAAAATATCTGCCCAAATCTCTGCCTGGGCTGTGCACCTTTCTGTCCACTTGTCACATTCAGGTTATGCCAACAATCAATGGCAAAGTGACCCACCTTTCCACAGCACCAACATTTGTGAATGTTGTATCTTCTCTTTAGGATAGCACAGAACTGCAGTCCATGAGAGATGTGAGTAACACCAGGCTTTGTTGGATGAGCATTGCATGATGATGCCCCCTTCTTCTTGAATAAAGGAGCTAAGGAACAAAATACAACTAGTCCAATATGGGCCTGATGTATTTTTGGAGCCTGCCATCTAGTGTACTTTCTCATTTCCTTAGATAAAGGAAACTTGGATCCAAATCTAAAGATCTTCTCCTGAACTTTGTGGATAGAGTGGATAGTGTCACTCTTTCTTGGATCATGTGTCATCACCCCACTAGTGGAGCACACATTTGATTGATCCTTCAGGAGTGGTGCAAACTTGACAGTTTTAGAAGGTGTATTTGCCTTCTGAAACACTGTCCTCTTATTAAGGCAATCAGATTTGAAGTGCTGATTGATGTGGTCAATACCCAGCTTCTTAGGGACTTGGCAAGTTGCAGCTTTTGGCAACAAACCCTGTGATTGAGAAGGGTTAATCACAATCCCCAAACTCTCTAAGAACTTTTGTTCTAGATATCTGATGTGCTTCTTCTTTTCTTCTAGAAGCATGGTCTGACACTCAAGATTTTTTTGAGCTCAGACATCTCATGACTTTTCTTATAAAACTCAATAGATTTATTATTATAGAGAGTTTTATAAGGCCTTAGGACCTCTAATTCCTTGGCATGCCTCTTCGCAAGTAATCTGTTCTCCTTTGGAGCAATTAGGAGTAGTCCAAACTTGTGAATCAATTGATTGACATCAGTCATAGATTCATAGCAATCATCATCACATGATGAATATGTACCAGTATCTGGACTGGTTTCAAAGTCAGAGAAAGATGCAGAATTTGAGAGAGATTGTACCTTGATTGATTATGAATCTTCCTGACTTCTCTGTTTTGCAGTCATTGCCATCAACCTATGGCATCCATAGATTTCATCATCCTCCTCATTGTCACTATCTGAGAGTGATAAAGGGGCCCTGATTCCCATCCTGGCAGCAGGATATTCTACTTCTTCTTCTGGATCTGCAGCAACTGATATCATCCCTAAGTAGGCTTCTTCCTCTTTTTCTTTAGAATCTGAGGATGAAGAATCTGTCCAGCTTCTCTCCTTCTTGGTCACAAAGGTCTTTTTATTTTTCTTCTTCTTCTTCTTCTCATCTTCAGACTCTGAGCCACTATAAAAAAGATTGACTTTCCCTGTCCCTTCTATATAGTCAATGAGGGAATCCCACATCTCTTTGGCTGACTTGCAGTGGACCACTCTCATGAGGGTTGAGTCATCCATGGCACTCACCATGATGTGTTTTGCCCTCTTATCCAGAGATGCAAGGTTGATTTCTTCTTCAGACATCTCTGCATAACTCTTTGGAGTCTGGATGCTTGCATCTGAAGTTAGGATCTTCATGGGGATGAAGGTCCTTCTTGAACTGTTGCAAACACCCTAGGATCAATGGCTACCATGATATGCTTGACCCTTTCTTTCCAAGTCTTAAAGTTCTCCTTGTTGTAGACTTGAAGCTCCATTCCTTGTAGTTCTCTTTTGAAACCCTAGGAGGCATGCTCAGATTGTTAAATCCTTTTTGAGCAACCTCCCTCTGATACCACTTGAAAGTTATTTAATTGAAGGTTAACTAAGCACCTAGAGGTGGGGGGGGGGTGAATAGGTCTTTGAAATTTATAGCTTCTTTTGTTGTTTTCTTACTACACTATCTAGAGCTTGTCATTATGTCCTGCAATAAGAAAATAAAACAACCACACACAACAAGCACACAAGTATTTATAATGGTTCCCCAATTGGGTACATCCACTTTCCCTCCCACCTTGAAATAATTGGTTTCAAGATATCCTAAACACCTAGAGGGGGAGGGGGGTGAATAAGTTCAATTCCTTTTTAATAAGGCAGATAGTATATTTTACTAGTAATTAATCTATGCAATAACTGTCACAGCACAGCTTAAAAACAAACACAGCCAACATAGATTGAACACAGATTTATAGTGGTTCCACAAGAGATGGGTACATCCACTTTCCCCCTTCGCCTATCTAGCAGTATACTAGATTCGGCCTAACTTCCTTCTTCCTTCTCAAATCCTCAGATCTTACAACTCAGAACACAGAATGGTTCCTACTACTCAGACTTCAGCAAGTCCAACAACTCAGATTCTTCTAGAGAATCCTACCTCAGAGTGAGTCCACACTCCTACAACTCAGGCAATCCAACCCTACCTCAACCTCTTTCACCAGGCCTACAGCTCAGAGAAATGAATCCCCTACCTCAGGCACTCACCCTACCTCAGCCTTTATAAACTTAGGCTTACAACTCAGAGAGATAACTCTCCTACACTCAGATCTATAAAAGATCCTACAGATAAAATTGATTATAAAAAGAATAAATTCTTCACCCAGGTAGAGAGAGAAAGAGATGAAGGCTTCTTGATCAGTTCTTAATAGATCTGACTGCTTAAGATTCAACCTGTCTTAGCTTCTTCAAAGCTTCTTGAATCTGAAAAAAGTAAGGTTGATCTTCTTGTGAAGTTGGAGATGATCGTCAATCCAGCTTCCTCTTTTTTCAGATGTAGATCTGAATTCTTCTTACAGACTTGTTCAGAATCCGCCCTTAGAGACTTGTTGAGTTCAGGATCTTAACTTCTCTTCTTGTTGGATCTCTCTCTTTTTTTTATCTCTGATCTCTGATCTTCGATATCCACTTTTTGATGATAGAACAGGTCTTTATATAGAACCATCTGAGGTTACCGGCTGATCTGGTTCATACTGGCCTTCTGAGAGCTCTGACAGATACAACAACATTGTTAGTTATGATAGCTGTCAAGTCTTCAGTCGTGACACTTGATCCCTTATTGTACTCTATCTCAGCAGAAAAGTGTCGAGACAATACTTCAAATGTGTCGGCATAAATGGAATATGGGTCGACACAACTCTTGATGATGTCGACACAGTACTCATAATGTCGACACAACCCTTCTTTATCTTCTCAACACAGCTTCTGTGGAATGTGTCGACACAAGTCCCGTGTGTCAACATAATAGCTTCTAGTCTCGACAAAGTTGGTGTTGACAGAATTCTAGTGTGTGTCGACACAAGTCATGTGTGTCGACATAATTGTTGTCGACAGAATTCTGGAATGTGTCGACATAAGTCCTGTGTGTTGACATAGTTATTGTCGACAGATTTTCTGTGTGTCGACACAAGTCCTATGTGTCGAACAATCTGTCTCCTGGTGGCGACATAGCTTTTCGCAAGTGTCGACACTTGTACTTAGAAAAATATCCTGCATTTCCTTAACCTGCACATTGAAACTCAACATCCCATCAAATACACATTGATGAATATCATTGAGTTAGGCGAGGCTTCTTCAAATCAGGTACATATTTTCCAATGTACCCAACAATCTCCCCCTATTTGGAGAAGTTATAACCCTTAGTCAATGATATACATCACTTATAATAAATCAAAGATTATGATGTAAACAAGTATTTCAAAGACAAGAGTAACCATAAACAGTCATAGCATGTATCAATATTATCACAGAATGTGTTATAACATAATAAACATCCATCACAAAATTTTAAGTATCCAATATCAGATTAAAACTAAACCAAGGAATTTATTAATATATGTTCAGCAATATAACGATTTAGTCCAAAATTTTACATTGACCTAAGCCTAGACAACCTAATTCTAGGATTGATCATGCTCCTTGATAACAATTCCTTTGCTATACTGAATCCTAGCTTGTACATTAGCTGCAGTGTCATCAGCCAGCTTCTTTTCTTTAAGATCCTTCTTCTTGAGCTCTTCAGCCTTGACCTTTTGCCTTTCAAAATAATGATAAGGCTTTGGAAAGTATTTGCTTGGCTCCACAGAAGTAGAATGTATCTTCCCAGCTTTGTGGTCTCTTCTGAACTGATATATGACATCTTGCTACTTCTGATATTTGCTCCATTCTTGTTCAGAATACCACTTGCCTCTATCATGCATGTTGTCTTTAACAGCTTGCCAGGCAGTGAGAATAATGTTTCTGTAGGTGGGACTCCATTTTTCAAAATCAGGCTATAATTCATCCTGCTCTCTAAACCTTTGCTTAGAAAGTTGAGCTCCTTGCTCTCTTTTCAAAGCAGCTTCAGACATTTTAACCTTTTCAATAATCAAATTATGTACCTCCGGTGGAGGACTGTACATTTGTTGTACTGCATATTGAATGCCCTCAAAATCAGCAGTGGATAAATAATTTGAGCTACTTCCTGCTGAACCCCTTCATTGGAAGCCGATTGAATGCCAGATTTAGCAGTGTTATCATCATCACACAGGGGTGGAAAACCAAGAGTTGCTCTGATAGCATTAGTGATCCATTTAGCATGATCAGAGCCTGCATTGACTAATACTCTCTCCCCCTTTATGACTTCTCTTTCAATATGGTCTTTTAGATCATCCTTTTGAAATCTTATTTGATTAGCTAGGTAATTGGTTCCTTCTTTATAGTAGTCTTTGAACTTCTGTAGTTGATCAACAATTATCTTTTGAGAGTCCTAAATAGTTGTGTGGACATTAGCCAAATCTGCTTTGAGTTGTTTATCAAACTCAGACTTTTCTTTAACCATGTTTTTAGTGAAAGCAGTGACTTTATTCTGGAGTTCTGTGACAATAACATTGTGTAATTCTGTCAGATTGTCATTCATTCTAATTTTATTCTCCAGAACATATCCCTGTTTTATTGCAATGTCATCTATCTGAGTATTGGCCTCCTGTTGTTGTTTGGCCAGATAGACAACAACATGACCTCCCTTTTGGAAACATTCGGTCATTTCCATTTTGTGCAGATTAACTTCAAATCTGATGGATTTGATATCTTGGGCCAAGGTAGATTGCAGTTCTTTATTACTTTCATCAACATATTTTTCAAGAGCATGTATTTGCTCATCCATCTTTACTTGCAGTTTCACCAAAAGTGAACTGAAGTCTACCACTGGAGCTGCTGTTTGTGGGATAGTCTGCAAGGCTTTCTTATAGCCAGAGCTCCTTTTCCTTAGTGCCAAAAGTTTTCTCTTCTTTGCCCTGGAGGCTTCTTCATCTTCTGAGGAACCAGATGAACTTTCTATATCCACAGTGTCTTTTGGACTTGTGGCAATGATGAGCATTTCTTTTTCTATTCTTGGCAGCTCCCCCTCAATTCTTGCTCCTATTAAATCAGGAAATAATTCTTCTAATGTTACTTCTTGGTTTATTTGAACTGGAGGAATATCTTGCTCTTTCTCAGTAGATTGTTCTCCTTCAAATTCAAAAGATTCTTCCTTGGTAATGTCATCCTCTAGGACATTGTCTTGGTTATTTTTATCAATATCAGTCATATGCACATCTAGTGCATCATTTTTGATGCCTATAGCATCTTGATTTATATCTTGTATCACCTCAAGTATATATGTAGTGGCTGCTTCACTGTCCAATGCAGCTGTTTGGTCAGTTGGCTCTTGCACAATAGTGTCCTTTGAACGTGATGACACTTATTGAGCTGGAACTGGAGAAAGCTCATTAGCTCCCCCTTGATGAGGCTCTTCCTATACCTGATCCACTGAGATGTTGGTGGCAGGAATCTGCTCCCCCTGCACCTGACTATCAGTCACAGTTCCTTGAGCAGGAGATTTGCTAGTCCTTTCTGCTCCTTCTTCATCTGAGCTGAAAATAACTACTTCTGAATCACTGGATGGTTCAGCTGGCTTGTGTTTAGTTTTCTTCTTTGTTTAAAACTGTTTCTGGGGTTTCTGGGGGTGTAGAGACATCCTTGGTTAATTCTCTATCCCATCTGGACAGTATTCTTAAGTCCATTCTCCTCATGTGATTAATCTTAGAACATGCAGTCTGATTCATCATTTCAGGAATATTCACAGCCAGATATAAGCCTAGTATTCTTCCCAGATTAGGTTTCGTAAGACTTTCTTTGATCTTGTCAAAGACAACAACAGAACAATTTGTTTTCACCTTGAATATCACTCTGGTCATTAGATTGAAAATATAGGCTAAAATCCTATCATGTCCTCTTGATTTGCACATAATAACTTTCCCTATAATTTCAGAAAGAAATTTGCCCGGGGAATTCATTCCCTTCCTGTTCATGGATGACCCAATCTTGGTAGTGTGATCCAGTCTATACCATTGGAGAGCATCACTTATCATGGAAGGTACTATGTCACCTTCTTCTTCAATCCTGGGAAGTTGTAGTGTCTTCCTTAAACTCTTCTGGGTGAGTTTGATCTTGGTTCCTTGAACAGATGACATAATTTTTAGTCCAGTCAAATCCATTGATACTGCCGAGTAGAATTCAAGAACCTCCTTCTTCCATATCCGAGTAGGTTCTCAGACTAAGTAGTCCAATCCATTTTCTGTGATTAGGGTAATCACGGCTTTGATTTCTGGCGTGACAGTCTCAAACGCATGGCAAACTAGTTCATAACCCTCGTTGATGTTCTCTTTCAGCTTTGGCGCCATTAGGGATTAGAGAGAGAGAAGAAGGAAGAGGAAGGCTTGTCGACACAAGGGTTTGGTCTCGAGAATACTGAGAGCGTAGTCGACAGGGTTTTACTTCCACCTATTTATATGTTTCTAAACAAAGAAGGTCAAAAGGCGGGTTGAAATACGTTTATTTTGTCGACACTATTGGGATTGTGTTGACACAGATGACTGTAAGTGTCGACACCAACATCTATGTGTCAGGAGAGCTATGTGTCGACACCAAATTCTGAGTGTCGACACAATCATCTTGATGTGTCGACAGAATTTTCCTTATGTGTCGACACCAACTACTAAGTGTTGACACAGATGTCTTTATGTGTCGACACAAATTTGCTTAGTCAAATTTGTCATTCTTATTCCAAGTTTAGCATGTCTAATTCAATTTTAAAATAATTGAATTTAGTTTCATCCAGTAGTTTGGTGAACATGTCAGCAATTTGAAAATTAGCGTTGACAAATTCTAAACTTATGTCTTCTTTTTCAACATGATCTCTAATAAAAGGAAATCTGATTTCTATATGCTTAGTTCTCCTATGTGAAACAGGATTTCTAACAATAGAAATGACACTAGTAGAATCACAATATAATGGGGTTCTACTTACCTTGATGTCATAATCTTCAAGCTGATGTTGTACCCATAATAGCTGAGCACAGCAGCTGCCTGCAGCTACATATTCAGACTCAGCAGTGGATATAGCCATACTTGTCTGTTTTTTGCTGCTCCATGACACCAATATCCCACCTAGGAACTGACATGTGGCAGTGGTGCTTTTCCTATCTCCTTTGCATCCAGCAAAATTTGCATCTTAATAACCTGTTAGTAGAAAATCTCTATTCTTAGGGTACCAAAGACCAAGATTTGGTGTTCCTTAAGATATCTCAAAATTCTTTTGACAGCAGTATAATGAGATTCTTAGGGCAGACTTGATACCTAACACAGACACATGTAGCATACATGATGTCTGGTCTACTAGAAGTTAAGTATAGAAGGGAGCCAATTATCCCTTTATACAAAATTCATCTACAGGTTTTCTTGGATCATCTTTGCCTATAGGCATACTTGACCCCATTGGAGTTCTCATGGTGGAGGATGACTTCATGCCATATTTCTTAATTTACTCCTTGGTGAACTTAGATTGGGATATGGACAAGCCATCATCAGTTTGTCTAACTTGGAGACCCAAGAATAATTTCAGCTCACCCATGCTGCTCATCTCAAACTTCCCTTGCATAAGTTTTCCAAACTTTCTACAAAGGTTGTTTTCAGTTGATCCAAAGATAATGCCATCAACATATATCTGGACTAGGATGATCTTTCGTTTTGATTCCCTGAGGAATAGAGTTTTGTCTATTTTCCCCCTTGAGAATTTGTTCTCAATGAGGAAGGTAGACATTGTTTCATACCAAACCCTAGGGGCTTGTTTCAATCCATATAGAGCTTTCTTAAGCGTATACAAATAATTAGGATAGAGATGATCTACAAAACCTAAGGGTTGTTCAACATAAACTTCCTCTATTAAGTCACCATTCAGAAATGCTGACTTTACATCCATCTGAAATACCTTGAACCCTTGATATGCTGCATAGGCAAGGAACAGCCTTATTCCTTCCAACATATCCACTGGGGCAAATGTCTGGTCAAAATCTATTCCTTCTTCCTGTATGTAGCCTTTTGCCACCAGTCTTGCTTTGTTCTTGACTATAATGCCATTTTCATCTAACTTATTCCTGTAGATCCACTTAGTCCCTATGACATTGTGATTCTTTGGTTTAGGAACCAACTTCTAGACTTTAGATCTTCTGGATTGATTCAGTTCTTCTTGCATGGCATCAATCCAGTTTGAGTCTTGTATGGCCTCTTCAAATTTCTTGGGTTCCATCTGGGACAGGAAACTTGAGTAAAGAACTGTGTTCAAGTTCTTGCTCCTTGTTTGAACACCATGACTTGGATCACCAATAATTTGGTGTGCTGGATGATCCCTTAGGTGTCTAATAACTGGAGGCAGTCTATATCCAACAAATATCTTATCTTGGGATTGGGCAGCAAACTTTGTTAAATGAGACTTGCCATTGTTAAGTACATAACACTTGCTACCAAGGATCCTAAAATAGGATATATTTGGTTTTCTGCCTTTCATAATCTCATAGGTTGTCTTCTTGTGGCTTTTGGTGATGGAGGCTCTGTTGGGAACATGACATGCAGTGTTTACTACCTCAGCCCAGAAAAATTCTGGGAGAGAAGTGTCACTTAGTAGTGTTCTACCAGCCTCAATAAGAGTCATATTCTTTCTTTCAGCAATACCATTTTGTTGGGGAGTTCTAGGTGAGTAGAACTCTTTATGAATCCCTAGTTCTTCACGAAATCTTGTCATGCATTCAGACTGAAATTCAGTCCCATAGTCACTTCTGATTTTGACTATTAAATTGTTAAGTTCATTCTGAATTTTCCTAACAAAATTGTGGAAGACAGTAGTGGTTTCTGATTTCTGCCTTAGGAAGAAAACTCATGTAAATCTAGAATAGTCATCCACAATCATAAATGTGTAGACTTTCCTACCTAGACTATGAACTGGCATAGGACCAAATAGATCCACATGCAGGAGGTACAAACACCTCACTGAGTCTTTGGTATCAAGACTGTGGAAGGAGGTCTTAGTTTGTTTGCCTTTTTGACAAGCTGAACATATACCCTCCTTGATGCACTTGACTTGAGTACCATTTCTCACTAACTCTTTACTAAAGAGTTGACCAATGGTCTTGTAGTTAAGGTGAGCAAGCCTCTTGTGCCACTTGACACAATGAGATGCTTTCTCATCTTCAACTAGGCACACATGAGAATCTTTATTCTTACTCACAAAATTTAGACAATAAACATTTCCTTTTCTATAGCCTGACAAGATGACCTCTTGATCACCTGTCCTTCTAATTTGACACCCATTCTTAATGAAAGTAGTGTTATAACCAAGATCACTCAGTTGGCTTATGCTTATTATGTTATGTTTCGAACCTTTCACATAAGCCACTTGGGTGATAGTGATAGAGCTATTTCAAATGTTACCAAACCCTTTGATGACGCCCTTTTCAGATCCACCAAAGATCACTTTGGGTCCATTCTCTATGGGAGAGTAATCCTCCAGCATCCTTCTTGTTCCAGTCATGTGCCTGGAACATCCACTGTCCAAGTACCATATTGAAGTATGGCCACTTGGACTCACGTTCATCAAATAAAATTACTTAACCTTAGAACCCCAATAATTATTGGGTTTTAGGTTCAGGTTAGACTGAAACTTGACATACTTGCCTGCAGCCTTTCCGACAGGTAAACTTGCATTTTTCCTGACTGTAGTGTTGTGCCAACAATCAATGACATAATGACCCACTTTGCCATAACACCAGCACTCATATCTGCTGTATCTTCATTTAAGTACAGTCTTAACAGCATTGCTGTCAATAGTCCTTTTATTAAGTGCTGGGGCTGGTGCATCAAACACTGATGATTCATGAAGAATATGGTGTGTTTGTTCATGGGCTGCCGTATTGGCATTTGCACCGTTGTCATTCTGAACACCAAGCTTACAGTGACCATGTGTAATGTCATGGTCATACTTATTAGTAGGCTGCATCACTTTCCTAAAAGAAATAGGAGGTTTGGAGGCTAGTAGCTGAACTGGGTCTTTGCCTTTTCCTTTAGAGTTAGCTGCCCTAGTTCTTCCCTTGAAGCCTAATCCTGTCTTACCGTTTTGGAGGATGAAGTCATCAATTAAGGGTAAGACTAACTTTGGCTTTGAGAATTTAGCCACAAGATCCTTCTCTCTCAGAAGTCTGACTTCCAGACTCTTGATTTGATCATTTTGGAATGTAATTGTACCAAACTGAATAATAGTTATGTTTTTCAATTTGGCAACTTCATTCATCTTCAAATCCAGCATTTTTGTTGAATCTGATGTAGCCAATTTAAAAGATACAATTTCCTCAGCCTGTTTCTTGTTAAGGATTCTGCTTCTCTTAAGAGCTTGCAACAAATAACCATACTCATCAATTAGTTGATGAACATCCCCTTTTGATTCAGAACCATCCCCATCTCTTGATGCAGATGCTTCTGATACTGATCAAGTGTAATAATTAGAAACTGAAGATAGGTTGTTTACCTTACTGGGACCAGGCTGATCCTAGCACTGATCTTCCTCAGACAAAGCCATCAGCCCTCTGCAATGATAATCTTCAGTCCCATTTATAGAGTCTAGCAATTGCAAGAATTCTGATTCTACTGGATCCTCTTCAGTAGTGAATAATCAAATATAGGCTTCAGCTTCAGCCTCTTCTCCTGAATCTGATGATGAGGAATCAATCCAGCTCTTCTGCTACTTTGCAACAAAGGATCTCTCCTTCTTGCCCTTATTTTGATGTTTATTTTTGTAATTAGATTCCTTTCTTTTGTCAGGGCAGTCAGCAACAACATGTCCAGACCTGTTGCAATAATAGCAAACAATCTTAGAAGAAGTTAATTTACTAAGTTTAGTGACATACCTGTCCTTTTTAGAAGGTTTCTTTTTCTGATAATAGTCATCCTTAGACTGTGAGGAGGATGGCTTGGTTCTGCACTGTTTTTTCTTCAAGAATCTTTGGAATTGCCTTGTGAAGGCAGCAAAGTCTTTGTCAGAATTAGGGCTGTCTGATGTGTTTTTGTTAGAATTCTCTGAGATAACTTCAGCAGCTTTCCTAGGAGGAGATGGAGACATCCTCCGGTCCTTCTTTGGGGCTTCAACCTTGAAGGCCACAGATTTCTCTTTGTACTCAAACCTATTACTTTTCTCCTCCTCCTTTCTGGCCATAAGCTGCATCTCATATGATAGCAGTTTTCCAAATAGAGTTGGAGGAGAGGTGTCTGCATGTTTCGCCACTTCCCTGATGGCACATATCTTGGTATCCCAGTCCTTAGTTAGTGACCTGAGAAATTTATCATTGAGCTCATATGTGCTAAATACCTTCCTTATGACATTAGATCATTCGATATTCTGAATAACCTCTTGTAGCACTCAGTTATGCTGTCAGTCTTGGTTTGTCTAAAGCTTTCATATTCTTGATTTAGCATAGACTTTCTGTCCTCTCTTACTTCTTCTGATCCCTACATGTAGACAATCAAAATGTCCCGCATTTCCTTGGAGGTTTTGCAGTGAACCAAATTTTGGAAGGTTGAGTCATCTATAACACTAACTATTATATTTTGTGATCTCTTATCCATAGTGGCTAAGATGATCTCATCCTTTGTCATTTCAGAGTAGATTTTTAGAGTCCTGATGTTGGCATCAAGAGCTGAGATATTCATAGGAATGAATGACCCTTCTTTGACTGTGATGTAGATTCTTGGGTCAGAAGATTCCATGAACAATCTGACTCTCTCTTTCCATATGCCAAAAATTTCCTTTCTACAGATATTTAGTTTCATGGATCCAAGTTCCTTGTGAGTTTCACCTGAACCCAATTTGGTTATAATTGATAACGGCCTTATAGATCAACTCAGACTGTTAAGTCTATTCTTGAGTAACCTGGCTCTTATACCACTTGAAAGAATTGGTTTCAAGATATCCTAAACACCTAGAGTGGGGGGGGGGGTGAATATGTTCAATTTCTTTTTAATACGACAGACAGCATATTTTACTAGTAATTAATCTATGTAACAACTGTCATAGCACAACTTAAAAACAAACACAGCCAACACAGATTGCAAATAGATTTATAGTGGTTCCCCAAGAGATGGGTACATCCACTTTCCCACTTCGCCTATCTAGCAGTATACTAGATTTGACCTAACTTCCTTCTTCCTTCTCAGATCCTCAGATCTTACAACTCAGAAGCCAGAATGGTTCCTAAAGCTCAGACTTCAGCAAGTCCTACAACTCAAATTCTTCCAGAGAATCCTACCTCAGAGTGAGTCCACACTCATACAACTCAGGCAATCCAGCCCTACCTCAGCCTCTTTCACAAGGCCTACAGCTTAGAGAAATGAATCCCCTACCTCAGACACTCAGTCCTACCTCAGTCTTTATAAAGTTAGGCTTACAACTCAGAGAGATAACTCTCCTACACTCAGATCTATAAAAGATCCTACAGAGAAAATTGATTATAAAAAGGAATAAATCCTTCACCCAGGTAGATAGAGAAAGGGGTGAAAGCTTCTTGATCAGTTCTTGATAGATCTGACTGCTTAAGATTCAAGCTGTCTTAGCTTCTTCAAAGCTTCTTAAATCTGAACAAAGTAAGGTTGATCTTCTTATGAAGTTGGAGATGATCCTCAATCCAACTTGTACAACCCTGTAGCCTGGCGACTGGGGCCCTCCCCAAATATCAGCCTAGGGGCGTGTTATGGGCGATGATTTGGTGCAACCCCATTCGAGGACGTGCGGGTCCTCATGCGTGCGTGCTGAGGTTTTATGCGCATATGTTTAGAATTTATATATATGTATATATATTATATATATGATATTATAATATATATAATATATTATGTATATATTATAGATGCTATAAGATAGAAAAAGGAGGGGAAAGGGTGGGGCTCGGGTACAGCAGTAAAGGAGGAAAAAGGAGAGGCATCGGGGTTTTTCTTCTCTCCCCGCTAGGGCTCGGCCAGGAGCAGCGCAGCCGCCGCCCCCTCCCTCTCTCCCGTCGACCTGGAGTAGCACAGCCCCAACCTCGGCCTTCCTCTCTCCCGTCGACCTGGAGTAGCAGCAGCCCCAACCCCGTCCTTCCTCTCTCCCGTCGACCTGGAGTAGCATAGCCCCGACCGTGCCTCCATATCTCTCTCTCGTCGGCCGGAGCAGAAACCCCCCCGATCCTCTATCTCTCTCATCGGCTGGAGCAGCAACCCCACCCCGGCCGGCCCTCTTTTTTCCTGACCTGGAGCAGCAACCACACCCCGGACGATCCACTCTTTTTCCCGACCTGGAGCAGTAACCCCCCCCCCCCCCCCCGATCCTCTCTTTCTCCCGGCCTGGAGCAGCACATCCCGACCTCCCTCTTTTTCAGCCTCCTGGAGCAACCCGGCCCCCCTCCCTTTTTCTCGGCCTGGAGCAACACACGTCGACCTCCGCCTCTCCCGGCAGCTAGCTCGGCCTGGAGCGAGGCTCGACCTAGAGCGATGCTCATCCTGGAGCGAGGCTCGGCCTGGAGCGTGGCTCGACCTGGAGCGAGGCTCGGCCTGGAGCGAGGCTCGGCCTGGAGCGAGGCTCGGCTTGGAGAGAGGCTCAGCCTGGAGCGAGGCTCGGCATGGAGCAAGGCCGGGACTGGAGCAAGGCTCGGCCTAGAGTGGAGATCGACCACCGATGCAGACACATGCAATAGGATTGACCCAGAGCTCCTCTCCCGGCCCCGCCGCCAAGCACGCGATAAGGGTAACGATGTTTCTACTTGGGCAGGTGAAGCCCTCAGTTTACATACTTGCATGGAAGCCCCTCTCCACCAACGGGTGGGGGGAAGGGAGCTTTCCGACGGGTTGACGTGTACGTCACTGCAGTTAATTGCATTAGTACCCGGAAGCATGAGTACGGGTTTAGGCATGCTTTGTGAAGCCCATCCGGACGTGTGACCGGATTGGTGATGTTCTGGGGTTCCCGGAGAAGACTCCGAGGAAGTTGTTTATTAGCCGCTTGCAGGGAATGCGCTCCGTAGCCCCCAAAAAGGGGGTGTGCGCAATATGTTTGGCCCTCTTATGTTAGCCGACCGATGCCTAGTTGGCCGCCGCTCGTCGAGACATTGGCGTACAGGTGTTGCAGTATTAGGCGGGGAGTAGCGGGCTTAAGCCCAAGCTTGTGTCGGCCCTCGAAGGCCTTTTTGTTTATATTGCCGGCCTGCGTGCTGAGTATGGAATTCATATTCCTGTAATATTCTTTCATATCTGCGATGCTCTATGAATATGTGGTTTACTCCTGTCTTGGGCGAGCGGCGTGTCCGTGAACCACTCCCCCGTGTGGGCCCCGAGGAATAGATGCCGGGAAGCCCCTGATGGCATGTTGTCATCCTTTCAGAATAGCGGAGTTCCGCCGTTAGCGGCGCAATTGGGGCTGCGTAGAGTAGGGCTGCTGGGCGCTTTTGCGGCAATAGTAAGGCGGGCGGGGAACATTTTACATAGACCCGAGGTGGCACCTCTAGTTAAAGAGTGGATCTTGAGATCCTCCTCAGATGATCCGGTCGGCCAATAGAGCCCTCCGAAGGTGGCTTAGCTCAGCCCTTGGCTTGGGAGGGGAAGAGTTTGTTAGTCTTTCGGGTATGCGGCGGGTCCTCCACGCCGAGACCTTGGGTATGTGCCTTGTGTTCCTAGTCTTGTGCCTAGATCGTTCGCTTGAGGGTAGTAGGTGCGCGGTCACCCCTTCCCAAAGGGTCGAACTCCACAAGAGACCAATTTTCAGTTTCAACATTTTGGTGCGGTGAGCGTGGAGAGTGACCAGCACAAAAGAACTCTGGCGAGCGTCATGGCTATAGACATGGAACCAAGTGGCGACCAGGGTCATGCGTTGATACTTTGTATGCAAGGTCCTCATACCCAGAGTTGTCCCCTCCATAGCTGTTGTTTGAATCTCATAGCATTTGAAGTAGGATTTGCGCCTATTTGAAGCGTTTCTACCTATGAAAACCCGTGTATCCCCACTTATTACATCAACGAGAAACCTGGAGGTTATTATCTTCAGGATCAAGTAAGAGAGCAGCTGAGAGGTATTGGGAGCCGAGTTGACTTGAAAGGGTTCCCTCCCTAGTGGTAATATGTTATCTCTTCCTTGTAATTCAGTAGCGGTCAAGTTTTCTCTTTATTACCAATTCGCCTCGAGCTTCTGAGGGCTTCAAGGGTTAGCCTCGCGATCGACTCTGGAAGCCAAACATCAAACCCGTTCCTTTTAAATAGCCTAGTTTGGACGATGGGACGGTGCCGCGGGACTTTAAGCACTATTGTAAGACCGAGCCTCTGCACTGACGGCCGAGATCAGCTCCCCCCTTGCACGTCGACCTATGTCCTTGTTGGAACACCCTATTACTAATTTGGGTCAGGATCACTATGTCTTTAGGAAACCTGTTTTTGACCTATTTGTATAGATCTAAAGGTCAATTAGAATTGAGTCTAAGAGTTAGTAGTTAGGTTTGGAAGCTACCCTCAAGACCAAGGTTTTTCAGTTTGGAGACTAAGTCATTTCGTCGAGCTCAGTACGACGAATCATCAAACTCCAATCGACGATCGTTGAGCTCACTTCGACGGATCGTCGAACTCCATTCGACGATCGCTGAGCTCAACTTCAACAAATCGTCGAACTCCATTCGACGATCTTCGAGCTCAGTTCGACGATCTTGACTCCAGTATTGATTCTCTATCTCTGAGCTCAGTTCGACGATAGTTGAGCTCAGATCGACGATCTCTGTTGCTATATAAGTCCAAATCGCTGAGCTCAGTTCGACGATAGTAGAGCTCAGTTCGACGTTTTTCTGAAGAGTTAAATGACTTTCAAGATTCAAATTCAGAACAGTTAAGGAGTTATTCTCAGCAATTAATTCAGAAGATCTTGTAGCCGTTTTCATTTATTCTGGACCAAGTTTCAAGGGATTATCAAGGAATGTTTCTTTGGACTTTCCCCCAGAAGACAACTGCAATTAAGGAAGTAAATTAATGACAGGCCAACGGCTATTCTTGATAGAGAATCATTTCTACTCAGAACAAAAGGAATAAAAGACAAGATTTTTGAATTCCTGAGGTGAACAAGAGAGAGCAATCAAGAAGAAGAGAGTGCACAAGAAGAAGAACAAAATATTCTCTGCTACAACTTTCCTCTGGAACAATATCTCTCTCAACAACAATCTCTCAAGTTAAAAAGAAAGAGAGTTGTAGACATTCTCTGTCTAAAAGATCAACAAGAACACACAACCAAGGAGATCAACAAATCTGAAATCTTCAGATCTCTTTTGATTAAGTGTTCAAGGCCATCATCATTCAAGACTCCAGACACCTAACATTTCAGCTGTTGCTGAAATCATCAATTGCTGGAGATCAATTTCTGAAGGCCTATCACCCTACTGCAAAGCTTCATTTCCTGAACAACTACAGATCTCAGGGGGAGCTTTGACAACATCATATCCACATAGTCTTCTCAGCTGCCTTGAGAAAGAGAAGACTTCCATCACTCTCTCATCCCCACATCTGTAAAGGGTTTTTCAAACTCCCTTCAAAAGTTTGTGTGTGGTTTTTGAGCACCTTATCAAAAGCTCATTGGTGCCAAGACACCTGATCAAAAAATCTGGTTTGGTTTTTGAGCACCTTATCAAAAGCTCATAGGTGCCCAAGACACCTGATCAACTCATCCTGTAGTGGATTCCTACCTAGGGTGGTAGAAGAGTGAATGTACACAAGTTTAGGGGAATCACTATAGCTTCTCGTGTCTTCTGGTTGCTTGTCTTTATTTTTTTGTTTCTGGATGTGATCTGTGATTAGTTTCTTTTGTAGATTGTGATTAGATAGCTGCTGTGTTTAGATTTACCATTTGCTTCCCTGTTCACTCAGATTACAACAACTGTTGTAAAACGTTTTTAAGCACCATACTCTATTCACCCCCCTTTAGAGTATATCAGATCTAGCTTGCACTTTCAATTGGTATCAGAGCCAGGTTGGTTAAACATACCACATCTCAGTGGTTGCATAGGCTAACACCTAAACCCAAAGATTCCTAGTTAGATTTGCTTGTTGTAGATTTTGTTATTAGATTATTTCTTCACAAATCATGGCCCAAAATAAAGATTATGCTAGCACCAGACCTCCAGTGTGCAATCTATCTAAGTTTGCACTTTGGAAAGCAAGGATTAGACTATACATGAATTCTATTGACGAGGACATCTTCAATTCTGTTTTGACAGTGTGTCCAAGACCTCCAGAGAACACAAGTACAAATGTTATTTCACCTCCATCAGGAACAAATGCTGATATCAAGAAGTGGAAGGTAGCTGATGTAAAGGCTATGAACATCTTAGCCCAGACTATGTCTGATGACTTTTTTCAAAAGGTGGCTGAATGTAATTCAGCAAAGGAAATCTGGGATAAGCTCTCTGAAATAGTCTCAGGATCAGCTGATGAAAGAAAGGACAGGAGATCCCATCTTATATCCCAATATGAGAACTTCAAGAAGGGATAAGCTGAGTCAGTTGGAGATATGTATAATAGACTCAGTGTGATAGTCAATGAACTGAAGACTTTGGATAAGGAGATATCATTGACTGAACTTAATGACAAAATCTTGATGTGCTTTCCAAGCACTTGGGACTCAAGGATCTGGCCAATCAAGGATGCCAGAAGTCTGAATGAGATTACAACAGAAGCTCTTTTGGGCAAGCTCAAATCTTATGAGCTGCTCATTAAGAACAGAGAAGAAGAGCAGAAGGCTGCCTCACCAGCCACAAGAAAAGAAAATACAATAGCTTTCAAAGCAACTGAAGATCAGCCTGAAGACAAAGTCACAGGCAATGATGAGCTACTTAGTCTGTTGGCCAAAAGATTCTACAAGATGGCCAGAAAGGACTTCAGAAAGAGATCATACAAAGAGCATGATAAGCCAAGGTATGATAAGACAAATAATAAAGAAATTGTTTGCTTTGGTTGCAGGAAATCAGGCCGCATTGTTCTTGACTGTCCAGAGAACAAAAATAAGGACAGAAGGGACAAGAAAGAAAGAAGAAAGGACAAAGACTTCAAGAAGAATGGCAATGGCAAACCCTCCTCAAGAAAGAACAAACACACAAGGAAGGGATTTGTTGCTGAATCCTGGAGTGAAACAGAAGAAGAATCAGAAGCTTCATCCAGCAACAGTGATGATGAAGATGATGTAGAAGAGAAGGAGTTCTGCATGATAGCAATCAATGCCTCTCAACACAATTCAGATACAGAAGAGTCAGAGTCAGACTCAGAGACTCAACTTGAAGAAGATCAGGTAATTAGTTCTTTTGATTTCAATTCAGAGGACTTTAAGTCTGAGTTTAAAGCATTATGTTTAGACTTATTAAAATCTGAGAAGGAAATTATCTCTCTCAGAAATTAATTGTCTAAACATAGTTCCTTAAAGTCAGAAAACCTCAAACTCTCTGAGGAGTTGGAGTGCTGTAGGGAGCAGATAGCTTCACTGAAAGGTGAGCTATCAGAGGCCAAGAAGCTTGAAGAATCCCATAATGGGAGAAGTATCAAGCTGATGGACATCATAAGAACAGTGAACTCCAGATTCAATAGTACACTAGGCTTGGGTGCTTCATCCAGCCAACCTATAGTTCTAACAACCCCAATCAAGTTCATTTCTGATAAAGGGAAGGGAGTTGTAGAGGTAGCTAGGAAAAATTCTGATCTGCCTAAGAAAACTAAGTTCCAGCAGAAATCGTCGAACGGAGCTCGACGATCGCCGAACGCAGATCAACGATCTCAAGCAAAATCGTCGAACTCAGGTCGACGATCTCTAATTCCCGAACTCTGCCACAGTCGACCGTCGAACGGAGCTCGACGATCTGACCCAAGATCGTCGAACGCAGCTCAACGATCGTCGAACAGAGATCAGAGCTTTGGAAATTCTTTCAAGGGCAAATCAAAATCCAATCCTAGGGGTCCTTCATCCCAAAGCTTTAACCCTTATACTGAATGGATAATACCTCCAAGGAGATATCATCCTGTAGGTTATAAGAGTCAATCACGTATGTGTTGGGTTTCTCTATGGGGTAGGCACAACACTTGTGCACGCAGCGGAAAGGTAAAACATCAAGAAAAACCCAAAGAGATGTGGAACGGGCCATGAACAGTTGAATCAAGAAGTTAGTAAAACTAGGCAAAAATTACCTCGGTGGCGTTGAGTCACAACTCAACGGAGATGCTCCAAACTTTATCTTCTTGCTAGTGGCGAGTCCAACGTGGAATAGTGTCCACGTTTCTGCAGAAGTCCACACGAGCGGGAGAACGCCGAGCTTTCCGTCGCACGGAAGATCGGGAAGGAGAAGACCGCACCTTTGCCTTCCCACGGACTGCTAGGTCCGCGCCAGGGATTGCAGCGCCAGCGACGATCTCCGGAAAGAAGGTGGTCGACGGAGCAAACGCGGTGGCGGAACACTTCCGACGGCGGGATCGGGATCAGCGGAGCGAACGAGCGGAACTCTTCCCGTCGGGTTCGATTCGCATAGAGAAGATCGCATACATACCCGAAACCCTAAGTGTTATATTTATACCTAAAGTATAAAATAAACTCAGGAAAATCGCTATCCGCAGACCACCCAAAATAGGGTTCAGAATCGGCGAGTATCAATCAGTGAGAATCGGCGACAATCGGCGAGAATCACTGTGCAGGTTCGATGAGAATCAGTCGACGAGTATCATACAGGATCGGCGAGAATCAGAGTACCATACTCGACGATTCTCGCCGATCGTCGAGCTTCGCTCGACGATTCACAATGATACTCGACGATCGTCGAGCCGCGGTCGACGACAATTGTCAAGGTAGTCGATCGTCGAGAATCAACAATTGATTCTCGACGATTCTCGTCGATCGGCGAGAATCAGGGAGACGATTCTCGCCGATCGGCGGGAATCACAAGACAATTCTCGACTAATGTCATTGACCCTCGGACGACAAACCTAACCAGCCCTTCAAGGCAACATTTGCCCAACCCGATGATCCTATAAGGCAACACTTTGCCCACAACCCCATTCAGGTCAGTGATTGGTAACCTTTACCAACACAGTCAGTCATCCAACTTCTCCACATCTCTTATGTGCGACCCTGCAGGCTCATATCGCGTTGGCAGTGAGATTATATGTTTGACCACTTCCAGATCATCATGGTAACTCCAACAGACTCCCACTTGATCTTGAAAGTATCAAAACCAAAAACCTCACAAACAATGAGCGGCATCTAGCAATGCATCATTGCTCCCCAAGCAATAAGAGTTTATAACTCATAAGCCTTTATGACCAATATATCAGCGTTGTCTTTGTCCCTTTGTCACATATTGACTCAACCAAGCATGGCCATGCATTTCTCAGTCCAGTTCCATCAAGGGGCCCATGGATGCAACTCCTGTCATACAGGAGGACAAATTCCATATCTGCTCACACACAAACACCCAAATGATTCATAACATGCCCAACAACCACCCTTATCATCAATCTTTCTCAAGGAAGACTTTAGATGGCATCAAAGCACGCTCTTCCTCACTTGATGAATGTTGTGACTTCAGGTCAAAGGACCACAACACCATTGTCAATTGAGACCTACTCGTGACACGATTGGATGACAATCCACATAGTAGTCTCAGGTTGGGTCTGTCCAGTACAACTTGTTCACTAACAAGTACCCACGTGATGACTTGATATCACAATATCATGACCTGTGAGAACCAGTCATCAGTCAACACACGTGCTAGCCTTCATGTATCATCATCACCCTTAGCTTCTATGATGATACTCGACCAGGGACCTTTAAGAATGAAGCTTCAAATAAATCATAGGCTCTCACATTCAAGTCACGTACTTGATGTCCTATGGAAGCGAACATTCTAAGGGTATCTATTATGTTAACATTTAACTATCATATATAGAAAAGCTCACAATAAAAGAATTTGCCATTAATTATAAAAGAAAAACTAGGTACACAGTTCATCATATGAACAAACAGCCAACAAAATACAAGATTACATGCAACCCACAAGATTCTCGCTAGAGTTGATCACTTAGGTATCGTATACCCATCGGATCTTGTATGACCATCATGCTTTCTCTGCGCGAGAGGCTTTGTCAGCGGATCCGCAATATTTTCTTCAGTCGGCACTCTGCAAATGTTTACATCTCCTCGTTCGACAATCTCACGAATAAGATGAAACCGCCGGAGTATGTGCTTGGAGCGCTGATGAGATCTAGGTTCCTTAGATTGTGCAATTGCACCATTGTTATCACAGTAGAGAACTACGGGACCAACAATGCTATGGAACTACATCAAGCTCGCCGATGAATTTCCTAATCCATACAGCCTCCTTCGCCGCATTAGCTGCTGCGATATACTCGGCCTCTGTTGTAGAATCAGCAACTGTCTCTTGCTTGGAACTCTTCCAGCTTACAGCTCCTCCATTCAGGCAAAACACAAAACTTGACTGAGACTTGGAGTCGTCTCTATCAGTTTGGAAGCTAGCATCCGTGTAACCGCTTACAACGAGCTCTTCCTCTCCACCATACACCAAGAACACGTCCTTAGTCCTTCTCAAGTACTTCAGGACATTCTTGACTGCAATCCAGTGACACTCACCGGGGTCTGACTGATACCTGCTAGTCATGCTCAAAGCAAAGGAACATCGGGTCGAGTACATAACATCGCGTACATGATTGATCCAATTGCCGAAGCATATGGAATCAACTTCATGCGGTCCTTGTCTTCACAAGACTTTGGACACTGGTCCTTAGAGAGATTCACACCATGAGACATGGGCAAAAATCCTTTCTTGGACTCAAGCATGTTGAACCGCTTCAACACCTTTTCGATGTACGTACTCTGGGTCAAACCCAGCAACTTCTTCGATCTATCTCTATAGATCTTAATACCGAGTATATAAGTCGCTTCACCCAAATCCTTCATTGAAAAGCAGTTCCCTAGGTTGTTCTTAACAACTTTCAGGGTAGGAATGTCATTCCCAATCAACAGTATGTCATCTACATACAATATCAGGAAGACAACAATGCTCCCACTGATTCGCTTGTAAACACAAGGCTCATCTTCATTCTTGATGAAACCAAACTCTTTGATTTTCTCATCAAAACGAAGATTCCAACTTCGAGAGGCCTGTTTCAGTCCATAAATGGACTTATTCAGCTTGCATATTTTAGTGGCTTCATCTGGGGATACAAAACCCTCGGGTTGTGTCATATACACTTCCTCAAGGAGGTTTCCATTAAGGAAAGCCGTTTTGACATCCATCTGCCAGATCTCGTAGTCATAATACGCAGCAATAGCAAGCAATATCCTAATGGACTTTACCATGGCAACAGGGGAAAAAGTCTCATCATAGTCAATACCATGAATTTGCTTGAAACCTTTAGCCACCAGTCGCCCTTTGAATGTCTGTACATTCCCATCCATGTCGGTCTTCTTCTTGAAGACCCACTTGCACCCTATGGGTCGTACCCCTTCAGGTGGTTCCACCAAGTTCCAAACTTGGTTTGCATACATGGAGTCCATTTCGGATTTCATAGCCTCAAGCCATTTGTCGGAGTCCGGTCCATTCATAGCCACTTGGTAGGTTGCTGGTTCATCATCATGATCCATAAGCAACACATTACCTATTTGAGACACGAGAAATCCATATCTCTCAGGCTCAAACCTCGGTCTACCAGATCTACGTAGGAAATGTGTTCCCTGAGCAGGTTCTCTAGCTACAACATCTTGTAGTCCTGTCTCAGAATCCAATTCCGGTTCATTCACTACATGTGGTTCTTGAACTTCTTCAAGCTCTACCTTTTCAGTCTTTCTTGATAAGAACTCTTTCTCCAGGAAGACACCAGTCCTTGCGACAAACACTTTGCCCTCGGATGGTAGGTAAAAGTAATACCCTTTCGTTTCCTTAGGATATCCCACCAGATAACATTTATCCGATTTGGGTTCCAGCTTGTCAGGCATTTGACGTCTCACGTATGTCTCACAGCCCCAAATTTTAATGAACGACATACTAGGACGCTTCCCAGTCCATATCTCATATGGTGTCTTCAGAACCGTTTTAGTTGGAGCGCGATTCAATGTCATTGCAGCAGTCTCTAAAGCAAAACCCCAAAAGGAAACAGGCAAGTCTGCATGACTCATCATCGAACGTACCATGTCTAACAAGTACGATTTCTCCTCTCAGACACACCATTATGTTGTGGTGTTCTAGGTGGAGTGAGCTGTGATACAATACCACACTCTTTCAGATGATCACGGAACTCATGACTCAGGTATTCGCCACCTCGATCAGATCGGAGTGCTTTAACCCTTTTACCCAACTGGTTTTCTACTTCATTCTTGAACTCTTTGAACTTTTCAAAGGTCTCGGATTTGCACTTCATAAGATACACATATCCGTATCTACTGAAATCATCAGTAAATATAACAAAGTAGAAATACCCACCTCTAGCCATGGAACTCATGGGTCCGCATACATCACTATGTACAACACCCAAGAGATCCTCAGCCCTCTCAGTATAACCAGTGAAAGGAGCTTTAGCCATCTTGCCTAACAAACAAGATTCACATCGCTCAAATGATTCATAATCAAATGAGTCCAAAAGTTCATCTCTATGGAGCTTGGATATGCGCTTCTCGTTGATATGGACCAAACGACAATGTCAGAGAAAAGTAGGATTCGAGTCATTTGTTCTTAGTCTTTTATTATTTTCTACATTACAGATCAGATGGTCCAAGTTCAAAACATAAAGACCATTAAACAATTGGGCTACAGCATAACAAACATCATTCTTAAATATAGAACAACAATTGTTCTTAATTATAAAAGAAAATCCAATCATTTCCAAACATGAAATAGATATAATGTTTCTAGTTATCGCCGGAACAAAATAACAGTTATCTAATTCTATTACAAGCCCACTGGGCAAAGAAATACGGTAAACTCCTACGGCTACAGCAGCAACTCTTGCTCCATTGCCGACGCGGAGGTCCACCTCCCCTTTACTCAGCAATCTTCTCCTTCCAAGTTCCTGCACATTTGTACAAATGTGAGAACCACATCCGGTATCTAATACCCAAGATGAAGGAGCAGAAAGGTTTATCTCTATAACGTAAACATTAGAAGCGGAAGTCATACCTCCCTTCATTTTCTGCAGACCCTCAATATACGAAGGACAGTTCCTCCGCCAATGACCAGCCTTGCCACAGTGGTGGCATTTCCCTTCCTTCACCGTGCTCTTCTTCTTCATTAGTGCAGAAGACTTGGGCTCAAGATACGACTTAGGTCCCACCTTTGTCTTCTTGGAGCCCTTGGCTTTGCCCTTGCCCTTATGCACCATCAGTATGGGGCTGGCAGGCTTGGCCTTCTTCATGTTGATTTCGGCAGTTCTTAACATGCCTAGGAGTTCGGGCAGTGTCTTGTCTATCTCATTCATGTTGTAGTTCAAGACAAACTGCTCATAACTGTCCGGCAACGATTGCAGGATCAGATCCGTGGCCAACTCTTGACCAAGAGGAAAACCCAGCCTTTCAAGGTTCTGATATACCCAATCATCTTGAGTACGTGAGTCCCTACTGAGTCTCGAACTCCCATCTTGCACTGAAACAACGCTTTTGTGATGTCGAACCTTTCTTGACGAGCCTGCCCTTGAAACATTTTCTTGAGATGCTCGTCAATCTCCTTGCACCCCATGTTCTCATGTTGCTTCTGAAGCTCAGAGTTCATGGTGGCAAGCATAAGGCACTCGACATCCAAAGCATCGTCAGTATACTTCTTATAAGTATCCTTCTCAGCACGGGAAGAGTTCCCGGTCGGCACCTCGGGGGCTTCTTCTTCCAAGACATAGAGCTTTCGCTCTTGCCTGAGAACAATTCTCAGGTTCCTATACCAGTCCATATAGTTTGTCCCGCTGAGCTTATCCTTCTCATGGATGGCTCTCAGAGACAACGTGGAGTGCGAAACACTTGCCATGGAATTCTACAAGAATTTATGCAGAATAAAATCAGTACCTAAATTTCAATTACAATTTATTCTAATTAGGACTTCAATTAAAATACTCCCACTATTTTATTCGAAATGATAGCCCTCACTAACAATTCGGAGAGTTCATGCGAGCTACTCTCTTAGTGGACAAGATCTGTATTTCACCAACACTATGAGTCCGCTTTGGCGTTCCTCTCACGATGTGGTTATTTAGGTAGGCAACGCTTGCCAATTGCATCCTCATGCAATTCTTGTATGGTTGGTGAATAACTCCTTATTCGCATCCATCATATGGTGCTTGCCAACCCTATGCCTCTAGGCACTCAACCTTTGAGGTCACCTAGTTAAGCTGGACCCGATGTCGACAGTGGGATATCACAATTATCCGCTCACACCCTTACCAAGATAGATTAATGCACCTTGCTTTGGCAAGCCCACATTTCATTGATCGAGGCAGGAAGAGTGTCATCCATCGAAAGGCATCCGAACACTTAATATTAAAAGAAGGGATTTCAATTTTAGGTTAACAGTTAACCATGATCAACATTTGATCAATGTGCACATCCAAAGAAAAACAATTCTAAACCACATGCATCCCTTATGTGCACATCCTTACACCATCAACAATTTGATAGAAGGAAGAGCTAAATCTGAACATCCGGAAATTCCAAATCCTCAGATTTACATGCATTGGACAGAAGGCAAAGACAACTCAACTTAAGCAGTAGACAAGCTCATCTCTCTATGTTGGATTCAAAATCCACAACATACTCGAGGGATGGTTACTGCTAAGGAGACAACAATTTCTAACACTTAGAAATTCCACCGAAATTCCAATCGTTCTTGGCGAAGTGCCAAGACTAAATCTAGACATTTAGAACACTTCTAAATCTCTAGGTTTACACGCATTGGAATAAGACAACTTCCAAAACAACAGTCATGGTCGAACCTCCCTCTGATACCACTGTTGGGTTTCTCTATGGGGTAGGCACAACACTTGTGCACGCAGCGGAAAGGTAAAATATCAAGAAAAACCCAAAGAGATGTGGATCGGGCCATGAACAGTTGAATCAAGAAGTTAGTAAAACTAGGCAAAAATTACCTCGGTGGCATTGAGTCACAACTCAACGGAGATGCTCCAAACTTTATCTTCTTGCTTGTGGCGAGTCCAACGTGGAATAGTGTCCACTTTTCTGCAGAAGTCCACATGAGCGGGAGAACGCCGAGCTTTCCATCGCACGGAAGATCGGGAAGGAGAAGACCGCACCTTTGCCTTCCCACGGACTGCTAGGTCCGCGCCAGGGATTGCAGCGCCAGCGACGATCGCCGGAAAGAAGGTGGTCGACGGAGCAAACGCGGCGGCGGAACACTTCCGGCGGCGGGATCGGGATCGGCGGAGCGAACGAGCGGAACTCTTCCCGTCGGGTTCGATTCACACAGAGAAGATCACATACATACCCGAAACCCTAAGTGTTATATTTATACCTAAAGTATAAAATAAACTCAGGAAAATCGCTATCCGCAGACCACCCAAAATAGGGTTCAGAATCGGCGAGTATCAATCGGTGAGAATCGGCGACAATCGGCGAGAATCACTGTGCAGGTTCGGCGAGAATCAGTCGACGAGTATCATACAGGATCGGCGAGAATCAGAGTACCATACTCGACGATTCTCGCCGATCGTCGAGCTTCGCTCGACGATTCACAATGATACTCGACGATCGTCGAGCCGCGGTCGACGACAATTGTCAAGGTAGTCGATCGTCGAGAATCAACAATTGATTCTCGACGATTCTCGTCGATCGGCGAGAATCAGGGAGACGATTCTCGCCGATCGGCGGGAATCACAAGACAATTCTCGACTAATGTCATTGACCCTCGGACGACAAACCTAACCAGCCCTTCAAGGCAACATTTGCCCAACCCGATGATCCTATAAGGCAACACTTTGCCCACAACCCCATTCAGGTCGGTGATTGGTAACCTTTACCAACACAGTCAGTCATCCAACTTCTCCACATCTCTTATGTGCGACCCTGCAGGCTCATATCGCGTTGGCAGTGAGATTATATGTTTGACCACTTCCAGATCATCATGGTAACTCCAACAGTATGTCTTTTATTTCTGAGTGTAAAGGTTATCAACCTAGGCCCAAGGTAAACTGGGTCAAAAACAAATGAATTATTTTATGTGCAGGTGAAGACCTATCCAACATCAAACCAACAATGGTATTTGGATAATGGGTGCTCTAAGCACATGACAGGAAATACTGACAACCTCACATCCTTTAAAGCCAAGCTTGGACCCAAAGTCATATTTGGTGATTCAAACTTTGGACAAACTAAAGGATATGGTGCAGTCCAGATTGGGACAGTGACATTCAAGAAGGTAGCCTATGTGGAAGGACTGAAGCATAATTTGATCAGCATCAGTCAGCTATGTGATGAAGGCTATCAGGTGACTTTCAGCAAAGCTTTATGCAAGATCAAGTCAGAGGACAACACAACTGTGTTGACAGGTAAAAGGAAAGGTAACATCTACTTAGTAGATTTTCTTTCAACAGATGTAGACATTTACCTGTTTAATTCTATTTGTAGACCAAATGTTTTATGGCATAAGAGACTAGGACATTTAAACCTTAGAACCATTGCTAGGCTATCCAAGGACAACCATGTTAGAGGACTACCTTCTGATCCCTAGAAGAAGGAAGGACTCTACAAGGCTTGTCAATTAGGTAAGCAAACTAAAAACAGTTTCAAGTCACTTAATAAGAGTGATTCACCTAGGATTTTGTATCTGTTACACATGGATCTTTTTGGACCCATTACAGTACAAAGCTTAGGAGGGAAATCTTACACTTTAGTAGTTGTAGATGACTTCTCTAGATTCACATGGGTGTTCTTTCTGAGGAAGAAGTCTGATAACTTTAAGTGTTTGACAGAGTTTCTCAAATGCATACAGATTAAGTTCAATACTCACATTGCCCTGATCAGAAGTGATCATGGGACAGAGTTTTATTCTCTTCTTATGCAAGAGTTCTGTCAGAGTGAAGGGATCAGACACACTTTCTCAGCTCCTAGATCTCCTCAACAAAATGGGGTAGCTGAAAGGAAAAATAGAACCCTTATTGAATCTGCCACTACATTGTTGTCAGATGCTCACCTTCCTCTATCTTTTTGGGCAGAGGTAGTGAACACGTCCAACTATGTGCTGAATAGAAGTTTAATACATAAACTAAAGGGGAAGACTCCCTATGAACTACTCAAAGGGAAGAAACCTAAAGTTGATTATTTTAGAATTTTTGGCTGTATTTATTATATTCATAATAATGACAAGAGATATTTAGCAAAATTTCAAGCTAAAGCTGACGAAGGAGTGTTTCTGGGATACTCCATGATCAGTAAGGCTTATAGGGTTTATAATAAATCATCTCTTAAAATTGAGAAATCTGTTCACATATCATTTGATGAATCGAACATGTCTTTCAAGGAGAAGAACACTTCTACCATAGAACCTTTGCAGGTACATTCTCTTGCTGAAGACTTGGACAGATTACAGATCACTCAAAAAGAGGAAAGCAGTGAAGATGAAAAAAGCATTCAACATATTGAAGAGAAACAACTTGAAGAGCCAGTTATTGTACCACAAGAGGAAACAACAATACACCTGTTGATTTAGTAACATCAAGAGGCCATCCAATTTCCCAAGTAATTAGAGACATCTCAGCTGGTGTGCAAACCAGAAATCAGGTCAACCAAAACCTGTTGCACACTTGCTTCCTATCTCAAAATGAACCTCAGTCCATTCAAGATGCAGAGCAAGATCCACACTGGATCATTGCAATGCAAGAAGAGTTGCATCAATTTGAAAGGAACAAAGTTTGGGAACTAGTACCCAAGCCTAAGGATCACTCCATTGTTGGAACAAAATGGGTGTTCAGAAACAAATTGGATGATCAAGGAGTAATTATAAGGAAAAAGGCAAGGCTAGTTGCTCAAGGATACTCTCAAGAAGAAGACATAGACTATGATCAGACTTTTGCACCAGTTGCAAGATTGGAAGCCATCAGAATATTTTTAGCTTATGCAACACACAAAGGCTTCAAGGTATACCAGATGGATGTAAAAAGTGCATTTCTAAATGGAGACATCAAAGAAGAAGTCTATGTCAGACAACCTCCAAGTTTTATCTCTCCAACCTATCCTGATTATGTTTTTAAATTGAACAAAGCATTATATGGTCTCAAGCAAGCTCCTAGAGCATGGTATGAGACCCTAGCATGCTTCCTTCTGGAAAATGGATTTATAAGGGGTAGAGTAGACCAAACTCTTTTTATTAGAACCCATAAGTCCCATACCCTACTAGTACAGATTTATGTAGATGATATTATTTTTGGCTCTACTGATTCAAACATGTGCAGAAGGTTCTTCAACCTAATGCATTCTAAATTTGAAATGAGTAGCATGGGTGAGCTATCCTTCTTTCTAGGATTGCAAGTCAAACAACATGCTGAAGGCATCTTTATTTCTCAAACCAAGTATGCAAATGAATTGGTTAAGAAATTTGGTATGTCTGAAGCATCTTGCATGAAAACACCTATGCCTACTAATGATGTATTGGGTGCTGATGAACATGGGAAACCTATTGATCAGACAACATATAGAGCAATGATTGACTCTTTACTGTACTTACATCTAGTAGACCTGACATAATGTTTGCTACATGCATATGTGCTAGATTCCAAGTAAGCCCTAGAGAGTCACATCTAACATTAGTAAAAAGGATTCTCAGGTATGTTAAAAGTTGTCCAAATCTAGGTCTCTGGTATCCAAAAGATTCAGCATTTGACTTAACTGGATTTTCTGATGCTGATTATGCTGGATGCAGAATTGACAGGAAAAGCACCAGTGGAACTTGTCAGTTTCTTGGTGACAGACTTGTCTCTTGGTTTTGCAAGAAACAAACTTCTGTGTCAACTTCAACTGCTGAAGCTGAATATATGGCTGCAGACAGTTGTTGTTCACAAATATTGTGGATTCAAAACCAACTCCTAGACTATGGCTACAACTTAGAGAAGTCAAAAATATTTTGTGATAACACCAGTGCTATTTCTATAGCTCAAAATCCAGTCCTCCATAGTAGGACAAACCATATAGAAATTAGGCATCACTTTTTAAGGGATAATGTTGAGAAGAATAAAATTGAACTTCAATATATCCCAACTAATTTACAAAGAGGAGATATTTTCACCAAACCCTTGGATGAAAAGAAACACACCTTCTTCCTAAATCAGTTAGGAATGTTAGATGGACGAAGTATAAAATAAGTTCCAAGATTTTGAAACTTTAAAAATTGACGAAGACTAGACAAACATCTTGATTTTTCTAGTGTCTAGAGTGTATTTCTGGTCTCTGAACTGCGCTCGATGATATTCCCCTGGATC
Organism: Platanthera guangdongensis; assembly: GCA_039583875.1. NCBI lineage: Eukaryota > Viridiplantae > Streptophyta > Magnoliopsida > Asparagales > Orchidaceae > Platanthera > Platanthera guangdongensis. The sequence goes on from CM077158.1 coordinate 85,089,615, forward strand.
GTCGAACGGAGATCGACGCTTTCCGAAATCGTCGACCCGAGTTCAGCGCTTCTCAGATAGTGTTCAACTATCTCTCTAGGTCAACGATCGTCGAACGGCGCTCGAAGATTTTGTTCTCTGAACTATCGTCGAACGGAGCTCGACGCTCTCCAATATCGTCGAACGGAGATCGACGATATTGTAGACCTTTCAGATTCCTTTAGAAGCCCCGATCGTCGAACTGAGTTCAACGATCTTTCCTTTTCTGCGTCGAACCCTAATATAAAAATTCATTTTTCGGCCGTCATTCTCCTTTTGCGCTTTCAATCTCTCTGCAAAAATTCTCTTTCCCTCCAAACATCTCTACACTTGGTCGTTTGTTTGTTGATTTTTGCAGGTAACCATGGCCGTCTCAATTGCCGTTCTAGCCGCAATGAAGTTTGATGCCAGATTTAATATAGACATGGAGTCTTTCAGCACCACTGATCAAATCTTCCAAGACATTCTAGAATTTTTCAAGGAGCAAAACTTAGCTGCCATCATGTCCACAAGAATCAAATTGCCTGCTGATGAGATCAAGGAGTGGGTCTATACTGCCCATAATCAGGGCCAAAATACAGTGGTTGGTTCAATTTTTGGAACTCAGGTACCTCTTACACCTGCCATTCTGACTGAGATTTTTGGATTAAATTCTGGAAGAGATTCTCCTGAGTTATCTGGAGAAGAATTTTCTGATTTACTTGCAAGAATGGGTCATTCTGATGCTAACCCTAGCAAGCTGCTGAAAAAGAACTTAGCTGTGGAATATAGATTTTTGGCTGATGTAGTGGGAAAGGTTCTGTTGGCCAAGCATTCAGCACATGATACCATATCCAGGTATCAGCTGTGCTTGATGGGAGCCTTAGTGGACAAGAAACAGTTAAACTGGGGAGAGATCTTCTTTGATCTAATCAAGAAGAAAATCAATAAGAATTTTGTAAATTATGGAAGGATTCTAGGGCTCTTTCTTCATAACAGATGCCCTGCCCTGCTAGTCTCATCTGGGATGTATATCAATGCCTCTAAGAGGTTGTCCTGTGCCCTCTTTGGCAAATGGGACAGGCAAATAGTGAAGCCCAACAGGCCTTCTGCAAGCACAACTTCAGGCACAAGGACTGTAACAGTCTCTTACCCTCAAGTCTCTGCCCCTGCAGATGACTTGCCTGCTGCCTCTTCTCCTCCTCCAACTCTTACTTCATCTCCTCCAGTTACATCCACCATTCAACCTTCATCCACCATCATTATTTCCAGCCCATCTCCAACTGCTATTCCCTCTCCAACTCTTCCAATACCAGAAGAACCATTCCATCCATTACATCACTACCCTCAACCAGACATTGACACATCATCCCACATTCCATCATTAAATCTACTAGATGATTCCTTCATAGATGACTCACCTTCATCCCCTCCTAATCTACCCTCCTCATCTACATCATATCAACAACTTCTACAAGATATCATTGATCAACCGTCTTTCACACCTTCTATCTCCAGACCACTTTCTTCCATTTCCATAATCCCCACACCTCAACCTTCACTTCTACCATCCACCAGCTCTCCACCAACATCTCCAGTTGCTCCACCATCCTTCTCTACCTCTGCTCAAGTCCCTGCTGAGCAAGTAGATATTCCTGCCTTAGCTGACAAGATATATGAGCTGATAGCCCCCAGCCTCTCACTTCTGTTGGAGACCTCCTTGGCTCCACTGCTACAGTCAGTTGCAAACTTATCTACCAGGCTCTCCTCCATCTCTCCTCCTCAGGCAATCCCTTCATTTGGGTGCCTTGATCCAGCTGTATCTAAATCTAGGCAGGGGGAGATGCCTCATGAAGATGTGAGATTGCCTGCTGCTGCTGCCATTTCTTCAGTTCCTGCTGCTGCTGCTGTTGTTACTAAAGCTCAAGCCTCAACTCCTCAGGTTGCTGTCTTCTCAGTGGACCTCAGGTCCTTATTATCAGTTTTTGATTCAACTTATTTCAGCTGTCTTCCAGTGAGTAATGCAGTCCAGCCCTCAGAGGATCTCTCAAAGGCCATTGTGCCCTTCTCAAGCTGTGATACCAGCTTAATTAGCTCTTATATAAATTCCCTCTCTACTGCTGAGCCTTCTGTTTCCAGTGATGCTGCTGCTACTCCTGCTGAAAATATTGTTGATGTTTTTGTTTGTTCTGATGTGCTGATGTTCCAGTTTCTGAGGATATGCAGACAGAGGCATATGATTTTGAGCCTACTATTATTGCTGAAGTTATTACTGCTGCTATTGTTGATGCTGAAAATATTATCTCTGAAAGTAGTGTTGCTGAAACTATTTTATCTGTATCTGTTGTTACCCCAGCTGCTGCTGTCACTACTGCTGCTATATCTTCTGAAAGTATTACTCCAGAAAGTTCTGTATCTGTTGTTACTACTGCTGCTGCTACAACTTCTGTCAGTACTATATCTGCTGTATCTGCTGTTGCTACAACTGCTGTTTCATCTGCTCCAACCCAACTTCAAAAAGATTATCTAAAAAAGATGGATGCTTTATATGATGAGCAAAGCTCTGAAAGTGATGAATATAGGACTGATTCTGATGATTCTTCAGCCACTATAACCAGGAAAAGAAAGGCAAGGAACAAGGCTATGAAAAGAGTTCCTCCAGCCAAAGTCAAAGATACAAATGACATACCTTATTACATTCTTCATGACTGCCCCATTACTGAGCATTGGATGCAATATTCCAAGAATCAACTTAAAGTCATAAAGAAGAAGAGGAAATATGAGAAAGGATCTTCTTAGTTTCATCATCCTCCTCCACCTCCTCCTCCTGATGCAGGTGCAGGTGGAAGCTCAGCTACTCATACTTCTGCTAAAAGCCAAACCCCCTATCAGCCTCATGTAAGATCTCAATATAGGGGAAGTCAGTCCAGAGGTTCTCAATCAAGGATAGGAAGTTATAGAGGAAGCCAAAGGGAATTCCAAGTCTACTCCAAAGGCTATTCAAGGCAACACCCTTACTCTAGCGAAGGACAAGCTTCATCAGATACATCTTCAGGCCCTTTTCCCTACAAGCTGAAAGAAGTAGTCTCATCCAGAGCTCCTCAAGATAATCCTTAAAATAGATATGAACCTCCAGTGCCCTTTGAGGATCCAGAAAATTATCTTACTGCATGGACTGCTAGAATGAAAGAGTTAGCAACCCTGAATTAGATTAAGAAAGCCAGAGAGTAAGGCAGAGACACCTCCAGCATTACTACATTATCTGAACAAAGAAAGAATGAACTTGAAAGATATGCCTCCAGCAAATTCTTTGATTCTAAAAGATACATGAAGTTGCACCCTGAAGCTGTGGTACCAAGGCCTAAACAACAAACTTTTTTAGGTGCAGCTGATGGCAGAAGATCAAAGAAAGAAGCTCTTAATCCTAATAGAGAAATCAAACTTATAAAGAGCAAGGAGAAAGAATAATTCTGTAAGGTGACAATTATTCTGATTTCTGATATATCTGAGATATTATATCTGTGATTAGGTTATGTTGTTGTTTATTGTTGCTTTGTATGTTGTTCTTTAATTTCTCCAATTTCTGTAAATAGTAATCCTAACCCAAATAGGGGGAGATTGTTGGAACACCCTATTATTAGTTTGGGTCAGGATCACTATGTCTTTAGGAAACCTACTTTTGACCTATTTGTATAGATCTAAGGGTCAATTAAAATTGAGTCTAAGGGTTAGTAGTTAGGTTTGGAAGCTGCCCTCAAGACCAAGGTTTTTCAGTTTGGAGACTAAGTCATTTCGTCGAGCTCAGTACGATGAATCGTCGAACTCCAATCGACGATCGTTGATCTCACTTCGACGGATCGTCGAACTCCATTCGACGATCGCTGAGCTCAACTTCAACAAATTATCGAACTCCATTCGACGATCTTCGAGCTCAGTTCGACGATCTTGACTCTAGTATTGATTCTCTATCTCTGAGCTCAGTTCGACGATAGTTGAGCTCAGATCGACGATCTCTATTTCTATATAAGTCCAAAATGCTGAGCTCAGTTCGACGATAGTAGAGCTCAGTTCGACGTTTTTCTGAAGAGTTCAATGACTTTCAAGATTCAAATTCAGAACAGTTAAGGAGTTTTTCTCAGCAATTAATTTAGAAGATCTTGTAGCCATTTTCATTTATTCTGGACCAAGTTTAAAGGGATTATCAAGGAATGTTTCTTTGGAATTTCCCCCAGAAGACAACTGCAATTAAGGAAGTCAATTAATGATAGGCCAACGACTATTCTTGACAGAGAATCATTTCTACTCAGAACAAAAGGAATAAAAGACAAGATTTTTGAATTCCTGAGGTGAACAAGAGAGAGCAATCAAGAAGAAGAGAGTGCACAAGAAGAAGAACAAAATATTCTCTGCTATAACTTTTCTCTGGAACAACATCTCTCTCAACAATAATCTCTCAAGAGAAAAAAGAAAGAGAGCTGTAGACATTCTCTGTCTAAAAGATCAACAAGAACACACAACCAAGGAGATCAACAAATTTGAAATCTTCAGATCTCTTTTGACTAAGTGTTCAAGGCCATCATCATTCAAGACTCTAGACACCTAACATTTCAGCTGTTGCTAAAATCATCAATTGCTGGAGATCAATTTCTGAAGGCCTATCACCCTACTGCAAAGCTTCATTTCCTGAACAACTACAGATCTCAGGGGGAGCTTTGACAACATCATATCCACATAGTCTTCTCAGCTGCCTTGAGAAAGAGAAGACTTCCATCACTCTCTCATCGCCACCTCTGTAAAGAGTTTTTCAAACTCCCTTCAAAAGTTTGTGTGTTGTTTTTGAGCACCTTATCAAAAGCTCATTGGTGGCAAAACACCTGATCAAAAAATCTGGTTTGGTTTTTGAGCACCTTATCAAAAGCTCATTGGTGCCCAGGACACCTGATCAACTCATCCTGCAGTGGATTCCTACCTAGGGTGGTAGAAGAGTGGATGTACCCATATTTAGGGGAACTACTATAGCTCCTTGTGTCTTCTGGTTGCTTGTCTTTATTTTTTGTTTCTGGCTGTGATCTGTGATTAGTTTCTTTTGTAGATTGTGATTAGATAGCTGCTGTGTTTAGATTTACCATTTGCTTACCTATTCACTCAGATTACAACAACTGTTGTAAAAAGTTTTTAAGCACCATACTCTATTCACCCCCTCTTTAGAGTATATCAGATCTAGCTTGCACTTTCAGTCCTCCCGATCGCACCTCTCCTCCGACTAGGAGAATTATCAGGAACGAGCCTAGACGCTAACCTCCCAGATTTGATAAAGGGCCGATCTCTCCAAGCAATCACAAGTGGCATGGGGGAAAGTGATCTTTGTCATTAGATCGGGATACGAGCCGCTGACCTGTTCCTTCTAAATAGCTCAATTCGGATGATGGGACGATGCCTCGGGACTCTAAGCACTATTGTAAGACCGAGCCTCTACACTGACGGCCTAGATCAGCTTATCCCTTACATGTCGGCCTATGTCCCCCCGATTGCATCTCTCTTCCGATTGGAGGAATTATTAGGAACAGGCTCGGACGCCAGCTTCCCGATTTGACGACTTACAGATCGTCTCTCTTGTGAAAAGAATGCGTCCTCCATTTGTAAGAACATCGGTGCAGTTAACTCTCCAACACCTCTTAAGTAAACAGGATGTCTCCACCTTGAGCAAAGTCAAGTCCTCGAGTAGTAGTGGACCCCGAGCAGATCCCGCTGTCAGGCTCTCACCTAACTGACAGGGCCGAAAGTCACTTGGTGTCATCCGTGGGCCTCGAGCAGATCCCGATGTCAGGCTCTCACCTAGCTGGCAGGGCTGAAAGTCACTCAATGGCGGTAGTAGTGGACCCCGAGTAGATCCCGCTGTCAGTCTCTCACCTAGCTGGCAGGGCCGGAAGTCACTCGGTGTCATCCGTGGGCCTCGAGCAGATCCTGCCGTCAGGCTCTCACCTAGCTGGCAGGGCTGGAAGTCACTCGATGGCGGTAGTAGTGGACCCCGAGCAGATCCCGCTGTCAGGATCTCAGCTAGCTGGCAGGGCCGGAAGTCACTCGGTGTCATCTGTGGGCCTCAAGCAGATCCCGTTGTCAGGATCTCACGTAGCTGGCAGGGCTGGAAGTCACTCGATGGCGGTAGTAGTGGACCCCGAGCAGATCCCGCTAGCAGGCTCTCACCTAGATGGCAGGGCTGAAAGTCACTCGATGACGGTAGTAGTGGACCCCGAGCAGATCCCGCTGTCAGGCTCTCACCTAGCTGGCAGGGCCGGAAGTCACTCGGTGTCATCCGTGGGCCTCGAGGAGATCCCGTTGTCAGGCTCTCACCTTGCTGGCAGGGCTGAAAGTCACTCGATGACGGTAGTAGTGGACCCTGAGCAGATCCCGCTGTCAGGCTCTCACCTAGCTGGCAGTGCCGGAAGTCACTCGGTGTCATCCGTGGGCCTCGAGCAGATCCCGCTGTGAGGCTCTCACCTACCTGCCAGGGCTGGAAGTCACTCGATGGCAGTAGTAGTGGACCCTGAGCAGATCCCTCTGTCAGGCTCTCACCTAGCTCGCAGGGCCGGAAGTCACTCGGTGACATCCGTGGGCCTCGAGCAGATCCAGCTGTCAGGCTCTCACCTAGCTGGCAGGGCTGGAAGTCAGTTGATGGAGATAGTAGTGGACCCCGAGCAGATCCCGCTGTCAGGCTCTCACCTAGCTGGCAGGGTCGGAAGTCACTCGGTGTCATCCGTGGGCCTCGAGCAGATCCCGCTGTCAGGCTCTCACCTAGCTGGCAGGGCTGGAAGTCACTCGATGTCGGTAGTAGTGGACCCCGAGCAGATCCCGCTGTCAAGCTCTCACCTAGCTGACAGGGCCGGAAGTCACTCGGTGTCATCCGTGGGCCTCGAGCAGATCCCGCTGTCAGGCTCTCACCTAGCTGGCGGGGCTTGAAGTCACTCGATGGAGGTAGTAGTGGACCCCGAGCAGATCCAGCTATCAGGCTCTCACCTAGCTTGTAGGGCCGGAAGTCACTCGGTGTCATCTGTGGGCCTCAAGCAGATCCCGCTGTCAGGCTCTCACCTAGTTGTTAGGGCTGGAAGTCACTCGATGGCGGTAGTAGTGGACCCCGAGCAGATCCTGCTGTCAGGCTCTCACCTAGCTGGCAGGGCCGGAAGTCACTCGGTGTCATCCGTGGGCCTCGATCAGATCCCGCTGTCAGGCTCTCACCTAGCTGGCAGGGCTGGAAGTCACTCGATGACGGTAGTAGTGGACCCCGAGCAGATCCCGTTGTCAGGCTCTCACCTAGCTGGCAGGGCTGGAAGTCACTCGGTGTCATCCGTGGGCCTCGAGCAGATCCCGCTGTCAGGCTCTCACCTAGCTGGCCGGGCTGGAAGTCACTCGATGGCGGTATTAGTGGACACCGAGCAGATCCCGCTATTAGGCTCTCACCTAGCTGGCAGGGCCGGAAGTAACTCGGTGTCATCCGTGGGCCTCGAGCAGATCCCGCTGTCATGCTCTCACCTAGCTGGCAGGGCTGGAAGTCACTCGATGGTGGTAGTAGTGGACCCCGAGCACATCCCGCTGTCAGGCTCTCACCTAGCTGGAAGGGCCGGAAGTCACTCGGTGTCATCCGTAGGCCTCGAGCAGATCCCGCTGTCAGGCTCTCACCTAGATGGCAGGGCTGGAAGTCACTCGATGGCGGTAGTAGTGGACCCCGAGCAGATCCCGCTATCAGGCTCTCACCTAGCTAGCAGGGCTGGAAGTCACTCGGTGTCATCCGTGGGCCTCGAGCAGATCCCGCTGTCAGGCTCTCACCTAGCTGGCAGAGCTGGAATTCACTCGATGGCTGTAGTAGTGGACCCCGAGCAGATCCCGCTGTCAGGCTCTCACCTAGCTGGCAGGGCTGGAAGTCACTCGGTGTCATCCTTGGGCCTCGAGTAGATCCCGCTGTCAGACTCTCACCTAGCTGGCAGGGCTGGAAGTCACTCGATGGCGGTAGTAGTGGACCCTGGGTAGACTCGCTGTCAGGCTCTCACTAGCTGGCAGAGCTGTAGGCACACCTGGGGGGAAAGGATTAGCTCCGTGTGTGCAAGAGGATACAAAATATATGGCTTTGTCGTTTCACGATATCACGAGAAATTATATACTTGTTGTAAGTAATGGTATGAGGGCAATTCAATAGCAATGAGCCAAAGGTATCGAGTGATTCAAAAAGATCAAAAGGGCATGGGGAGATTGATGTTCCAAGTGCAAATTTCAGTTTCTCTCAAAAACGTTTTTTTGGGTCGGCCCCCACTCGCCGGATACGTAGGGTTGGACGATTCTTTCCGAGCTTGTACCAACCTCGAAAAGAGCAGGGATTGTGTACAACCCCATAGCCGGGCGAGTGGGGCCCTCCCCAAATATCAGCCTAGGGGTGTGTTATGGGCGATGATTTGGTGCAGCCCCGTTCGAGGACGTGCGGGTCCTCGTGCATGCGTGCAGAGGTTTTATGCGCATATGTTTAGAATTTATATATATGTATATATATTATATATATGATATTATAATATATATAATATATTATGTATATATTACAGATGATATAAGATAGAAAAAAGGAGGGGAAAGGGTGGGTCTCGGGTATAGCAGTAAAGGTGGAAAAAAAGGAGAGACATCGGGGTTTTTCTTCTCTCCCCGCTAGGGCTCGGCCAGTAGCAGCGCAGCCGCCGCCCCCTCCCTCTCTCCCATCAACCTGGAGTAGCACAGCCCCAACCCCGGCCTTCCTCTCTCCGTCGACCTGGAGTAGTAGCAACCCCAACCCCGGCCTTCCTCTCTCCTGTCGGCCTGGAGTTGCACAGCCCCGACCGCGCCTCTATCTCTCTCTCTCGTCGGCCGGAGCAGCAACCCCACCCACCCCCCGATCCTCTCTCTCTCGTCAGCTGGAGCAGCAACCCCACCCAGGCCGTCCCTCTCTTTTTCCCGACCTGGAGCAGCAACCACACCCCGGCCGATCCACTCTTTTTCCCGACCTGGAGCAGCAACCCCCCCCCCCCCCCGATCCTCTCTTTCTCCCGGACTGGAGCAGCATACCCCAACCTCCCTCTTTTTCCAGCCGCCTGGAGCAGCCTGGCCCCCTCCCTTTTTTTCGGCCTGGAGCAGCACACCTCGACCTCCCCCTCTCCCGACAGCAAGATCGGCCTGGAGCGAGGCTCGGCCTGGAGCGAGGCTCGGCCTGGAGCAAGGCTCGGCCTGGAGCGAGGCTCGGCCTGGAGCGAGCCTCGGCCTGGAGCGAGGCTCGGCCTGGATCAAGGCCTGTCCTAGAGCAAGGCTTAGCCTAGAGTGGAGATCGACCACCGACGCAGCCGCATGCAGTAGGATCGACCCGGAGCTCCTCTATCGGCCCCGCTGCCAAGTACGCGACAAGGGTAACGATGTTTCTACTTGGGCAGGTGAAGCCCTCAGTTTACATACTTGCATGGAAGCCCCTCTCCAGTAATGGGTGTGGGGAAGGGAGCTTTCCGACGAGTTAACGTGTACGTCCCCGCAGTTAATTTCATTAGTACCCGGAAGCGTGAGTACGGGTTTAGGCATGTTGTGTGAAGCCCATCCGGACGTGTGAGCCGGATTGGTGATGTTCTGGGGTTCCTGGAGAAGACTCCGAGGAAGTTGTTTATTAGTCGCTTGCAGGGAATGCGCTCCGTAGCCCCCAAAAAGGGGTTGTGCGCAATATGTTTGGCCCGATTATGTTAGCCGACCGATGCCTAGTTGGTCGCCGCTCGTCGAGAGGTTGGCGTACAGGTGTTGCAGTACCGGGCGAGGAGTAGCGGGCTTAAGCCCAAGCTTGTGCCGGCCATCGAAGGCCTTTTTGTTTATATTTCCGGCCTGTGTGCTGAGTATGGAATTCATATTCCTGTAATATTCTTTCATATCTGCGATGCTCTGTGAATATGTGGTTTACTCCTGTTTTGGGCGAGCGGCGTGTTAGTGAACCGCTCCCCCCTTGTGGGCCCCGAGGAATAGATGTCGGGAAGCCCCTGATGGCCTGTTGTCATCCTTTCAGAATAGCGGAGTTCCGCCGTTAGCGGCCCAATTGGGGCTGCGTAGAGTAGGGCTACTGGGCGCTTTTGCGCCAATAGTAAGGCGGGCGGGGAACATTTTACAAGTACTCGTGGTCGCATCTCTAGTTAAGGAGTGGATCTTGAGATCCTCCTCAGATGTTCCGGTAGGCCAAGAGAGCCCTCCGAAGGTGCCTTAGATCAGCCCTTGGCTTGGGAGGGGAAGAGTTTGTTAGTCTTCCGGGTATGCGGCGGGTCCTCCACGCTGAGACCTTGGGTCTGTCCCTTGTGCCTAGATCCTTCGCTTGAGGGTAGTAGGTGCGTGGTCACCCCTTCCCCAAGGGTCGAACTCCACAGGAGACCGATTTTAGGTTTCAACACAGTTTCCTCTTCTTTCATATGTAGATTTGAATTATTCTTGCAGACTTGTTCAGAGTCTGCCCTTAGAGACTTGTTGAGTTCAGGATCTGAACTTCTCTTCTTGTTGGATCTCTCTTTTCTTTTTCTCTGATCTCTGATCTCTAATCTCTGATCTCTACTTTTTGATGATATAACAGGTCTTTATATAGAACCATCTAAGGTTACCGGCTGATCCGGTTCATAACGGCCTTATGACAGCTCTGACAGATGCAACAACATTGTTAGTTATGACAGCTATCAATTCTTCAGTCGTGAATTCATGCTCTAACAGAAAGCTAGCTAAGGTCTCATACCAAGCTCTTAGAGCTTGCTTTAGACCATAGAGGGCTTTATGCAATTTAAATACATGATAAGGACGTGTTGGAGAGATGAAATCTGGAGGTTGTTCAACATAGACTTCATTTTTAGTACTCCATTCAGAAAAAACACTCTTTACATCCATCTGATATACCTTGAACTTCTTGTAGGCAGTATAGGAAAGAAAAATTCTGATTACCTCTAACCTTGAAATTGGTGCAAAGGTCTGATCATAGTCTATACCTTTTTCCTACCTATAGCCTTGAGCAACAAGCCTCGCCCTGTTCCTCACAATTACACCATGGGCATCTAGTTTGTTTCTAAGTAACCATTTGGTTCCAATGACTGAGTAGCCTTTGGGTCTTGGAACCAAATCCCAAACTCTACATCTCTCAAACTGGTTGAGTTCCTCTTGCATAGCAATGATCCAGTGGTGATCTTGCTCAGCATCTATTATGGATTGAGGTGTAACTTGAGAGAGAAAGCAGTCATGCATCAAGTCTTGGTTGAGTTGATGCCTTGTCTGTACCCCTACTATTACTTCTCCAATCACTTGGGATCTAGGGAGATCCCTTAGTGTGACAAGATCAGTGGGTGGAGTTGGTTCAACAACAACATTTTGATTTAATTCCTCTTGTGGAATTATGTTTGCTGTTGGATGAAGTTCAGTCACTTCAGTGCTTTCTTCTTCACTGTCTTCATCAACTTGTGGAGAAGGATGTGTTGGAGCCTCTTGTGTGAGGATTAGTCCATCTGAAAGTCCACCTAGTGTCAACTATGTGCACCTATGGGGGGGGGGGGGAATAGGTGACGTGTAGCGCTTTTGCGGAATTTACGAATGTACCTGCACAATAAAATAAAAATCACAGCACACAGAATACACAGGCAATTTATAGTGGTTCCTCGACTTGGGTACATCCACTTTCCCCCTTCGACCTATCTCCCGACAAGGGACGACTCGGTCTCTTCTCCAACAGGATTGAAATCAAATCCCTGCACTAACGGAAGGAACCCTTCCACACGTGAGAGTCTACACTCCCACAAAACGGGTTGCACCCAACCCTTACAACACAGAACAAAAGTTCCTTTACAACAAAAGTAAATATAGAATGTACACGAGATACAAACTTCGTTTGGAGACTACGGTGTTCCTCTTCGTTCGATGACGTGTTCGTGAAGTCAACGAAGAGTCTACAACCTTGGTCTCTCTTGGAGAGGATCTCCCCGGAACCGGCGGCGGCAACACGAGCGGCGGCTAGCTTCGGGATCGGCGGCTATGATGATGAGCGGCTGCTGAAAATAGAGATCCAATCTTCGTAGCGAAGCAAGATAGGTCTACCAACGGTCACATGAGGATCGGTCGTCTCGATCGATTCAGATGGGAAGTTTTTCCCGATCAACAAATCGAGAGACAAGGGATCTCTGGATAGACGCGTGAGAATCAAGCTTTGCTAAGCTTCTGTTGCCGGAGATCGGGAAGAAACACGATCAACAGCGGCAACCACTTGACGCGAGCGGCGGCGGCGGAGCGGAGAGTTTTCGCGATTTTAGGGTTTGCTCTGCTCGGCTTCTTTTTCTGTCTTACCCTTACTGTTCAAAATACCCGAATATATATACTGTAGATAACTCCAATATGACCGTTTGTGGGACCCACAATAGAAATCCCTAAATCCCGGTCCAGAAAATTGACAGCTGCAGAATCCGGTTCAGGAACATCCAGAGAAAACGCCAAGTAAAATTCGTCGAGAATCATTCGTGATTCTCGACGAATCAGCGAGAATCAGTTAACGATTCTCGACGATTCATCGAGAGTCACCGAGTGATTCTCGACGATTCCCTTGTTGATTCTCAACGATTTTCACTTGGTATTCAAGACCTACCCAGCGATGGGTTCGGCAAGAATCATTAGTGATTCTCGCCGAATCTCACTTGGCACCATTTTAAGGTAGCCGGAAGGAGTCAGCGAGAATCACTAATGATTCTCGACGATTCGGCGAGAATCACTAGTGATTCTCGCCGAATCGGCGAGAATCACTTGGTGATTCTCGTCGACTTTCACTTAGACGAATTTTCGTCATTCCACTCAAGAGCTGCTCCTTGACCCATCCTTGCTCCTTGTCTTCTCTTGCATATTTACAGCCCTGTGCTTGAAAATAAGTGCACTCCAATAGAGAGAATACACGTAGGCCAACACACTGATCTGCTCAACGAGGGATTACGTCGTGCAGACCCGTGTATATTGACCTACTGCACCCTGACATTGGTGTGCACTTAGCGTGGAAAAACTGCAAGCACAAATAGAAAGATTTTATCAAATACATAGTCTATTGACCTTAGCTTGTCCAGGGGCTTCTTCAAATCAGGTACATTGTGAATACAATACCCAACAATCTCCCCCTATTTGAAGAAGCCTAAACCCTACAAGCTAAGGTGAATAGAGCAAATGGGAATGAAAACCAGAAACTTAAAATTGAGTTGAGTGAGTTATCCCTTACCAATACTTAAGCTTAGAGCCACCTTAGCCTTGGGGTAATCTCCCCCTTTTCGGCTTCTGCAAATCGGGGTCGGTAGCATTTGACCCCTTGCTCCCCCTCAGTTCTTGGGTCTGTGCTCACACTTGATTTCCTTGCTCCCCCTCAGATCGTGCACGAGCCTGGAGCTTCTGTAGTCTTCAGTCCTCATAGTTGAGCATTCCCAATTCAGTCTTGAAAAGATTGAACTGGGCCTCATCTAAGGGCTTTGCGAATATATCAGCAATCTGCTTGTCCGTGGGGACATAACAGAGAGAGATGTCCTTGTTTTCCACGTGCTCCCGAATGAAGTGGTAGCGCACTTCAATATGCTTCGTTCTGCTATGCGAGACAGGATTGTTGGCAATGGCAATTGCACTGGAGGAGTCGCAGTACATTGGAACTTCCTTGAACTGAAGGTCGTAGTCAGCTAACTGGTTTCTGATCCATAGGAGTTGTGCGCAACAACTGCCTGCTGACATGTACTCAGATTCTGCTGTGGAGCTAGCCACACAGTTCTGCTTCTTGCTGTTCCATGAGATAAGCCTTCTTCCGAGGAATTGACACGTCCCGGAAGTGCTTTTCCTGTCATCCCTACTCCCTGCAAAATCTGGGATTTTGAGAGTCATCGTTTAAGTCCCACAGGTAGAACATATTAGAAGCTCAATCTGAGTATGCTCAAGTAGATATCACATCTGTTATTGCAGACGCTTGTTCCAATTTAGTCTTGAGCCACCTACTGTCTAGTTCCCATCATATTCACGGGAACCTAGACTGCCCTGCATGAAAGAATTACTTTACCTTAGGAACCCAAATCATATTGGGTCCTAGGTTCCTGTTAGCATAAGCACGCAACTGCCTTCCTTCAGAAAACCTGTCTGGAAGACTACCTCTATCCCGAGAATGTGGATAAGCCCTTGCCGTGGGCACAGAAGGGTTGTGCCAACAGTCGATGGCAAAGTGCCCCACTTTGCCGCAGCACCAACATGGGTGAATGTTGTATCGCCGTTTCCGACCTGATCTAGTGACTGATGTAGTCACGGTCCTAGGTCTAAACGGGATAGGGCATGATCTTGTCACAAAAATTCCTCTTCCATCGTGACACGTAGAAGGGTGGAAAGAATGCATGTTGTGAGCATTATGAGGCCGGGAAGGTGGTGCCATTCTTTCAGGCATCTCCCTTACTGAGGCCCCATGGAGCCTGACATCATGACTTCTATCCTCTCTATCTCGTGTCCTCGAGTGGTGAGAAGTCTTCTATGAGCTGGGACATGCAGATCCACACTGTGTTCAGGCAGTGGCAGTGAATACAAAGGGCTCAGAATGAGCCTTAGGTATTCTCTCGTGGGTGGCCAAGCCGGCCCTTCCACTCTGGGTGTCTCCACACGGGGACATATCACCCTTGCAGTGACCACAACTATGCCTGTGGTCATACCTGAAGGCATGATGAGTTGCCTTCGTGCTTGGAGTGGGGGGTCGGAATACTGTTTCCCCATTTCTCCACGAATTGATAATCCGGGAGATCCACCCGTTTTCTTGCTTTCTCTTAATGGCATCAACCTTGGAGAAGTTTGATACTATTCTTTTCTCATTCTCTATACTACTTTATAGAGCTGAGATCTTAGAGTCCTTGGCCTTGTTGGACGCCAATTGGAGAACCAACAAGATCTTCAGTCGAGCAATCTCTTGAGCTTGCTCCTCAGCAAGTAGGTTGCTTGACTGAAGGGCTCTCTTCAGGGAATCGGCATTTTCTGAAGGAGGGCAGTTCCTGTCTTCAGAAATTTCAAGAGATACGGGGCAGGATGAAGAAGTTACCTGCTCTTCTGTGTTATTGTCATTAGATCCAGTGACCATTGTTTCATCCACATCAGAGCTACTTTCCTCACTGTCCTCTTCAGTCTCTGACACGGACACTGGAGCTCTGATGCAATCCGAGGGATCCTTGCCTTCATCTTCAGAAGTGAGGACCCCCACATACGCTTTATCCTCTGATTGACAGCATATTCCAGCTTTCTCTGACCCCCCATCAGCTCTGAGATCATCATCCACAGAGATTTAGCCGTTCTACATTTTTCCAATCTAGAGCGAGAGGCTCCAGACCAGATATCCATGATAATTTGACGAATCCTCTCGTCCAAGTGAAATAGTGATAGTTCCGTCTCTAACATCTCAGCAATGCCCATGGGCACTTGGATCCCAGAGTCGGAGGTCTTCATGGGAATAAACGGACCCTCTTCCAGGATGAAGGATGCTCGAGGATCGATAGAATCAAGGTGAAATGATACTCTCATTCTCCAGATGGGATAATAATCCTTTGTGCATGCGGGGAGTTTGAGTGGCGGTATCTCATAATCCAGATCCATGCTTCTGACACTGGTGGCAGGATTCTACTCAAGGTGTTAACCTTTTGATGAGTAACCTCCCTCTGATACCACTTGAAAGTCCACCTAGTGTCAACTATGTGCACCTATGGGGGGGGGGGGGAATATGTGACGTGTAGCGCTTTTGCGGAATTTACGAATGTACCTGCACAATAAAAATAAAAAGCACAGCACACAGAATACACAGGCAATTTATAGTGGTTCCCCGACTTGGGTACATCCACTTTCCCCCTTCGACCTATCTCCCGACAAGGGACGACTCGATCTCTTCTCCAACAGGATTGAAATTCAATCCCTGCACTAACGGAAGGAACCCTTCCACACGTGAGAGTCTACACTCCCACAAAACGGGTTGCACCCAACCCTTACAACACGGAACAAAAGTTCCTTTACAACAAAAGTAAATATAGAATGTACACGAGATACAAACTTCGTTTTGAGACTACGGTGTTCCTCTTCGTTCGACGACGTGTTCGTGAAGTCAACGAAGAGTCTACAACCTTGGTCTCTCTTGGAGAGGATCTCCCCGGAACCGGCGACGGCAACACGAGCGGCGGCTAGCTTCGGGATCGACGGCTATGATGATGAGCGGCTGCTGAAAATAGAGATCCAATATTCGTAGCGAAGCAAGCTAGGTCTACCAACGGTCACACGAGGATCGGTCGTCTCGATCGATTCGGATGGGAAGTTTTTCCCGATCAACAAATCGAGAGACAAGGGATCTCTGGATAGACGCGTGAGACTCAAGCTTTGCTAAGCTTCTGTTGCCGGAGATCGGGAAGAAACACGATCAACAGCGGCAACCACTTGACGCGAGCGGCGGCGGCGGAGCGGAGCGGTTTCGCGATTTTAGGGTTTGCTCTGCTCGGCTTCTTTTTCTGTCTTACCCTTACTGTTCAAAATACCCGAATATATATACTGTAGATAACTCCAATATGACCGTTTGTGGGACCCACAATAGAAATCCCTAAATCCCGGTCCAGAAAATTGACAGCTGCAGAATCCGGTTCAGGAACATCCAGAGAAAACGCCAAGTAAAATTCGTCGAGAATCATTGGTGATTCTCGACGAATCGGCGAGAATCAGTTAACGATTCTCGACGATTCGTCGAGAGTCACCGAGTGATTCTCGACGATTCCCTTGTTGATTCTCAACGATTTTCACTTGGTATTCAAGACCTACCCAGGGATGGGTTCGGCGAGAATCATTAGTGATTCTCGCCGAATCTCACTTGGCACCATTTTAAGGTAGCCGGAAGGAGTCGGCGAGAATCACTAATGATTCTCGACGATTCGGCGAGAATCACTAGTGATTCTCGCCGAATCGGCGAGAATCACTTGGTGATTCTCGTCGACTTTCACTTAGACGAATTTTCGTCATTCCACTCAAGAGCTGCTCCTTGACCCATCCTTGCTCCTTGTCTTCTCTTGCATATTTACAGCCCTGTGCTTGAAAATAAGTGCACTCCAATAGAGAGAATACACGTAGGCCAACACACTGATCTGCTCAACGAGGGATTACGTCATGCAGACCCGTGTATATTGACCTACTGCACCCTGACATTGGTGTGCACTTAGCGTGGAAAAACTGCAAGCACAACTAGAAAGATTTTATCAAATACATAGTCTATTGACCTTAGCTTGTCCAGGGGCTTCTTCAAATCAGGTACATTGTGAATACAATACCCAACACCATCCAATTTATCACACAAGTGAGGTACTTGCAAAGGATTACTGGTAGAAATCTCTGATAACCTTCATCACATAATTGGCTTATGGAGATGAGGTTATGTTTGAGTCCTCTCACGTAAGTCACTTTCTTGAAGGTGACTGCTCCAATTTTCACTTCTCCATATCCTTCTGACTGGCCATACTTTGAATCACCAAAGATTACCTTTGGTCCCGGCTTGGACTTGTAGTTGATTAAATTATCCTTGCTGCCATTCATATGTTTGGAGCATCCACTGTTCAGGTACCATAGTTGATTAACTACTGGACAACCCTTTTCCTGCAATGAAATCAGTTAGTTGTTCTTGACCCAGGTTACCTTGGGTCCTTTATATTACTGATATGAAAAACTAGATATCACAGAAAATTCTGGTTGAGATTTGTATCCTAATGGATGATATCTTTTGGGTGGAATTATCCAATCAGCTAATGAATTAAATGGTTTTCTAGATTTAATCGAGTGGCTGTTATGGTTATAATTTTTGTTAAGTTTTTCTGGGTTCGACGAAATGTTGTGAGTTCGTCGACCAGTGTTTGACGAATTGGGATGAGATCATCGATCTCTGCCCAGAGAATGAGCAGTCATTTTCTTTGCCCCACGTTCGTCGATCTCTGCTCGACGAACCATACAAAGTTCGTCGATCGCAGTTAGATGAATAATTATATTTAAACTCCGCGTTCAGAGTTCGTCGACTAGTGTTCGACGAACTGGCCACATTTTGTTGATCTGAGTTCGACGAAATCTGCTGAACTTTGTTTTTACCTAAGGTTTTCTGATTTCTGTTATTTTGAATTTTTAAGTTAGGCATTTGTTCTGTGGTTTGTTTGTTGGTTATTATTTCTTTTCTTTTAGCAGAAACAAATTTAATGGGTGTGGATAAAATATTTTTCTTGAGAATGGGGGGCAAACTTGATGATGCACCCAAGCCCAGCTTGCCATTTAGTCTAGCATTGACTGTGCTTGTGATGTCCATCAGCTTAAGGCTTCTCCCATTGAGAGATTCCTCAAGTTGTTTGGCCTCTCATAGTTCAGTTTTTAAAGAGTCAATTTGTTTATTAGCTGATATTAGTTCTTCTTTTAACTTGATGTTTTCAGAGATGATGTTTTCCTGGTTTGATAATTTTTCCCTAAGTGCCTTGATTTCCTTTTTTGAATTTATTAAATCTATGCACATTGTTTTAAATTCAATTTTAAAAGTATCAGAACTATAATCAAAAGAGGACAATGCCTGATCAGCTTCTGATTCAGAAGCTCCTTCACTGTCAGAATCTTCTTCATTTGAATGACTCCTAGAGGAATCAATGGCCATGAGGCATACTTCTTTGGCCCTTGTCTATTCCTCATCTTCATTGGAGCTTGAGTATGTGGATTCATCCTCAGTTTCACTGCAGGATTCAGCTACGAAGCCTTTCTCTTTTTCTTGTATTTGTTGGAGGAAGGCCTGTTGCTTTGCTTTCTTCTAGAGTCCTTCTCTCTTCATTTCTCCTTCTTTTGATTTTCTAGACATTCTGAGAGGAAGTGTCCAGGTTTCCTGCAACCAAAGCAAACCACTTCTTTAGTGGGGGTTTGTCATACCTTGGCTTGTCATCCTGCCAGGATTACTTTCTTCTGAATTATTTCTTTGCCATTTTGTAGAATCTTCTGGCAAATAGACTCATCAACACTTCATTGATTGTTGGAGTTTCTGTCTCCTCAGCAGTCTTAAATGCAATGTTGTGCTCCTTCCTTGCTGGTGGAGGTGTTCTCTGCTCAGCTGTTTCTCTAGATTTGATGAGCTGCTCATAAGACTTTAGTTTTCCTAAAAGTGATTCAGTGGAAATCTCATTTAGGCTTCTGGCCTCCTTGATGGGCCAGATTCTTGAATCCTATGAGCTTGGGAAGCACATAAGGATTTTGTCATTCACCTCTGTGATGGTGATGTCCTTATCCAATGTTTTAGCTCATTCATTATTGAGCTCAGCCTATTGTACATATCTGCTACTGATTCTTCTTCCTCCTTCTTGAAATTCTCATATTGTGATATGAGATTGGATCTTCTGTCCTTTCTTTCATCAGCAGATCCAGCCACCATTTGGTTAAGGGATTCCCAAATGGCCTTGGCTGATGTGCATTCAGTCACCTTCTGGAATATGTCATCAGACATAGTTTGGGCTAGAATATTCATGGATTTAGCATCAGCAACTCTAGCTTTCTTCTGGGCTTCAGTCCACTCAAGTGGTGGTACTGCATTAGTGCTAGAAGTTGTTGTAGAGGTAGATGACTGAGGGGGACCTGTCAAGATAGAGTTGTAGATATCTTCATCAATAGAGTTCATATACAATTTAATTCTTGCCTTCCAGATGGCAAACTTGTTTAGATTGCATACTAAAGGTCTGGTGCTTGCATAGCCTTTGTTCTGTTCCATGCTATGTGTATAATTCTAATAGAAATAAAATACAGATCTAACTCAGGATCTTTGGTTTAAGGGTTAGCTTGTACAACCAAAGGAATCCAAGCTCTGATAACAATTGAAAGTTAGGGGTTAAAACTGGTATACTATAGAGGGGGCGGGGGGTGAATTGAGTATCTTGAGGTTTTTAAAACTTTTGCTGTAAATAAACCTTAGTCCTAAAATAATCTGATCTAACACAAGATCAACAAATATAAAATATCACAAACACAACGAACCTAATTAGCACAACCACAACAAGAACAAAAGAAAAGGGCAACACAGACAACACAAGAATTTTATAGTGGTTCCCCAACCTGGTACATCCACTCTTCTACCACCCTGGTAGGAATCCACTCAGGTTTTTGATCAGGTGACTGCCACCAATGAGCTTTTGATCAGGCGCTCAAAAATCAAACCGCAAGTCTTTTAATCAGGTGACTTGCAACTAGGAATAACTTTTGAAGAGAGTTAAGAATCATTTATATAGTGGGAGTGAGAGAATGATTTTGTCTTCTCTTTCTCAAATACAACTGAGAAGACTTTTGTGGATCTTGATTTTAGCAAAGAGCTCCCCCTGAGATATTAAATGGTTCAGGAAGTTGAAGCTTTTCTACAGGGTGATAGGTCTTCAAGATTTTTCTTTAACCAGATGAACTCCAGGAACTCCTTGACAGATTTGAATGTTTGTTGTCCTTTGAAGAGTTTTGGAATGAATATAGAAGAAGACTCTTGATTTGAATGGTTGTTCTTCTTCTTCTTCTTCAGCTTGATGTTCTCTCTTAGGTCTAGGGCTAGGGCTTCTTGTCTCTTGACAGTGTTGATGCCCTGTGATCTCTGTAGTTTGTATGTTCTCTGTGTGCTGTCGAGAGAGATGATGAAGATCCTTATTCACTATGTATTTCTGACTACTACTGGAGAGCTCTATCTAGAAGAGAAAGAAAATCCTTTTTATATTTTCCATATAAATTTCCTTTTGAAATTTGAATTCCTCTCTGCATTGAATTTTGACGGCCTGGAGAATATTTGCATTGATTGGTTTCCCCAACTGTCCCATGGAAAAACAACAAGCAATAATCCTGATGAAGACCGTAATCAATGCTTGCTTCTAACGGTAATATTCAGAGAATATTTTAGCATTAATTACTCATGAATTCTTGCAATTGAATAAGGACAGAAGGATGGAAAATCTCTAAGTCTGGAACTTTACAGAATTTGTTGAGCAGAATTCCTCGATCTATATCCAGAGTTCGTCGAGTAGAGAAGTCAAGTTCGTCGACCAGATGATAGTTATTCGTCGAGCTGAGATCCAAGATCGTCGACCTAAGAACTGACAACTGCTTTCTCTAGACCCGTCAATTCTGTACATCAAGTTCGTCGAGCTGAGAATATAATTTTGTCGACTGAATAACAGAACTCCATGTTTCTTGGACTTGAGAATGTTGAAGGAACATGTCTAGAAATCGTCGACCTCAGAACTGGGTTCGTCGACTTGAGAACTAGTTTCGTCTAGCTGAGAACTTCTAACTACTACTTGATAAACCTTGTCAATACTGTGGTCTAAGTTCGTCGAGTTGAGAAGGTGAGTTCGTCGACTGGAGTGTGATTCTGAACTTAGAATACTTAGTTGTTTCTGGTCTTATAGTGTTGAAGTAGATGATCCAGAAATCGTCGAACTAAGATCCAAATTCGTGAGCTGATATTCTAACTTCGCCGACTGGAGTGTGAAGCTGGACTTCAAATAATTAGATGTTTCTGGAATAAGATGTTGAAGTAGAATACCCATAGATCGTCGAGCTGAGAACTAAGTTTGTCGACTGGAGTTCAGAAAAATTATGGATTTGAAATGTTGAAGTAGTGTGTCCATTAGTCGTCGAACTGAGTACCAAGTTCGTCGAGCTCATCACAGAGAATTATCTTTGATTTCATCGAGCTGAGCATGAATTTCGTCGACCTGAGTTCGATGAACGTTGAACTCATTTTTTGAGTCTTTGATATTTCTCTAAGACTTCAGTCTTTTGCAGTCTGTTGATGGCTGGTCCAAGTAGTGCTGATTCTAAGGACATGACCTATACTCTAGAACATAACCATGACACTGGCTATACTTGTTGGGTCAAATATCCTAACTTAGTGAACCTAGCCCAAATCCAACTACGGATCCAACACTACAAGAATGTACAAGTAATGGCGGAAAGTAAGCCAAAGGTAAACAATGTCGCGGGGTACCAACCCAAGACCAAAGGAAAATACTTAATTAAAGTACACCATAAATGTACAAAAGGCAAAAGGAAACACTTACGTGAAGCATCACGTACCACAAAAGCACCCCAAATGCACAAGACTATAAGGGGAAAAAAGGTCATGATTAAATCATCCGGAAAAGAAACAAACCCTACTAGCCTCCTATGGTCAACTCCACCAAATAATCCAAAATGGTCAGGGTGGTCAACTCAGCTGGACACAACCCCAAAGGCAATTATCCGTCTAAATGCAGGGGAGACTAAACACTCGACCATTCACAACAAATGCCCCAAACACCCGATAGAGCCCCACAATGTACTAATAGGGAGAACTAACGTCGCGGCGGTGGTTTCAACCACTAATAACATCCGCAACAAAGGAAACCCGGGAGGAAAAACCCGTAATGACACGTGTTTAGAGCTCAAAGGCCCACAAAAACTTGCAGCTTGTCTCGCCCCACGGCATTGCCACGTAGAAAAACCATGATAAAAACCTCAAGTCAACAATGGCACATCGGATTCTACTAGACAAATCTAGATTGAAACGATTGATCAACCATTAGGAAGAATTTCCAACCCTAAATAAACTATAATGCGTTCTACAACAATAGTTAAGGGTGATTAAAGCCAACAATATAATATTTCATCAAATCACTACAATGCTACGAAGTTGAACAATCATGACAAGAACTTAAAAAATTCAAGTAAATTCCAAGGGGTATTAAACATATCTACAGTTGGAATGACAAAAGTGCAGAAGGGTTAAAGAACATAAGTTAAACAATTACCATCAAGATCAAGAAAAAGGGGGAAAGAGGAAAAACAACCACTTGCCTTGGCTTCACCAGAGAAATACATCCAAATCGCACTGCAACGTAGATCGGGGCTAAAGAAGACGATGGAAGTCGCAATCTAACAAGAATAGTCAAAAATAGGTGTTAGGGTCGAAAACCCTAGCAAGAAAAACTCAAGGAATGAGGAAATATTTATCATGATCGCGTAGCTCTCGTTGAGAGCTTTCCGGATCTATATTCGGTTGAATATATCGAGCACCGGAGCACCGTCGGCGGCCACCAGAAGGATAGCGGAAAAACTTTCTCTCACTCTCACGCCGCTCTGGTTCAGGAGATGAACAAGAAGTTTTGTCAAAAAATGAAGGAGGAAATAAGTAGTAGGTATATATATACCTAGGGTCAAATCAGGATAACTGCACTACGAGAAGAATTGGGGTCGGCTGAACCGGGCATCTCGAGAAGAAGTATAAATTTCTCGAGTAGAAGAACATTCCACTCGAGTAGAAGAAACATTAATCGGGTAATAAGGAAGAGATTTCTCGAGAGTAAGAAGATTACTCGAGAGCAAGGAAAGAGATCACTCGAGAACCAGGAAGGGGATTACTCGAGAACAAAAAGATTACTCGAGAACAGGAAATCAAGTTCTCGAGTTCACAGGGCAGATCTAGAGTACTAAAGAAGCATTTCTTGAGTGCAACAACAAACTTCTTGAGAACTAGACGGGCAGTTTTCGAGTACAGCAAAACTTCTCGAGAACTAGAAGTGTAGTTCTCGGGAACAAAGATCATTTCTCGAGAACAAGAAGAACACTCGAGAACAGGAGGATGCCTCTCGAGAACAGCATACCTTCTCGAGAAACAAGATACTTCTTAAGAACCAGAAGGGATGTTCTCGAGCATAGAAAAGGACTTCTCGAGAACTAGGACTGTTTTCGAGTATAAGAAAAATTTCTCGAGAATATGGAGCTTTCTCGAGAACAAAGCCGATCTTTAAAAAAGGAAGAAAAACAATCCTGATTATCGAACTCAGTTCGAAATTTGTCGAACGCAAAGACCATTCAACAAAATTAGGTCGAACATTGTTGAACGCAAAGGAAGAAACCCACTCAACGAAGTCAGTTCGAAGATTGTCGAACGCAAAACCCGTTCGATGAAATCAGTTCGAAGATCATTGAACGCAAAACCCGTTCGACGAAATCAGGTCGAGAATTGTCGAATGCAAAGGAAAAACCCGCTCGACGAAGTCAGTTCATCGTTCGTCAAACGCAAAGCCAGTTCGACAAATTCTGCTCGTGGTTCGTCGAGCCCAGAACCCAGAACTGCTCGATGTTCCTCGATCTCAGCTCGGCGCTTCATCGAGCTCCGCTCGACGATCGTCGAGCTCAGCACAACTCCTAGAAAATTCGTATGGAAAAAAAGAGTTCGACGAATACCCACCCCCTTGGGAAGGTTTCCTGAGAATCAAAACAAGCCCAAGGCTTTTATATAATAATTATGATAATCAAATGGTTGAACCAGAGAAATTTGAGTTCAAATTAGAGGCTCAAACGTGCTGAATTAATTGATTTAAAAAACGAAGACAACCCTAGAATCTGACGTACCATTCTTGATACACTATCATTAAAAGCATACACAAGCAAAGAAAATCCTCACAAGGATCCAAACACGCATCGAGACTCCAAAATGCCTGGAACGCAACAAAATCGGACAAGTCCAAGTCCTCAAAACCACAACCTTAGTACCAAGTAAAACATTCCAACCCATCAAAATCCCCAAATCAGGATAAACAAGCTGAACGGACGCGAAAATGCACAAACGGTGCAGTGCCTCCAAGAAAACAAAAAGGGTAATGCCCTGACGTCAAAATAATGACATCGACAAACCAAATAAAGACATTGGAAAATCAGGGGTGTTACAGTCACACCCCCTAAAAATAAGTTTCGTCCCAAAACTTAACACAACTTTAAAACCAAACCCAAAACAAAACTTAATCATTACCAACAGCTCGATGACATACCTGAACTAAGGGAAGAGGTGCGGATGAGAGTCTCTCATCGCCGATTCCAAATCCCACGTCGTGCTCTCGACATCTTGATTTCTCCACAAAACTTTAACCATTGGTATGGTTTTTCTCCGCAACACTCGATCTTGAGAATCCAAAATAGGAACAAGCATCTCAACATAAGAAAGATTGGGCTCCAACTGGGGCACAACATCAAGAATCTATCGGTCTCTAAGCACACATTTCCGCAATTGGCTCACATGAAACACGTCGTGCACACCAAGAAAATTGGCGGGCAAATCCAGCCTATAGGCTGATACACCAATATGCTCGACAAACTTAAAAGGTCCCGTCCAACTTATGATTTTTTCCAAACCTTTTAACTCCAGACATCAGGGAAATTTTGAGAAACACCATGCCCCCTACAACAAACTCTAAATCAGTCCTACACCAATTGGCGTTCTTTTCATATCGTTCCTGCGCTATCCGAAGCTTTTCCTGAATAATTTTCACGGAAACGTCCATTTCTTCTAACGCTTCAGGACCCAGCAACGGGTTCTCACCGACCTCGGCCCAAAACAACGAGTTCTGCATCGCCTCCCTTACAAGGCCTCAAACGGGGCCATCTGCAAACTTTCTTGATTACTATTATTGTATGCAAACTTTATCAATCTGAGTCGCTCATCCCACGCTCCCTCGTGGTCCAAAATGTAACATCTGATCATATCCTCCACGATCTGGTTTACTCTTTCCGTTTGACCATTTGTTTGCGGATCATAGGCTGTGGAATACTGCAGATCAGTACCCAAACCATTCTGTAAATTCTTCTAAAAGCGAGACGTAAACCTGGAGTCTCGATCAGATACATATTAATTGGCACACCATGTAATCTAATGACTTCATTTAATATAACTCAGTTATCTTCTTCATGGGGTAATCAATCTTAAAAGGCATGAAGTGAGAACACTTCATTAGTCTATCAACAATAACCCAGACTAAATTATGTCCTCGGGGAGATCTCGGTAACCCAGTAATAAAATCCATTGAGATACTCTCCCACCTCCAACTCAAAATTTCTAAGGGTGTTAGCTTACCACCAGGTCTGCCATGATCGACCTTTACTCGCTTGCACATAAAACATTCTAAAATGAACTTCGCTATATCAACTTTCATTCTGAACCACCAGGCGATCTGCTTCAAAACTTGGTACATCTTGGTTGAACCTATGTTGTAGGCAATGCTGGAACCACGAGCCTCACTGCAATACTTAACTCGAATATCTTCAACGTTGGGGATGCAAAAATCTATCGCGATACTTCAAGGTACCCGCATCATCGATCAAAAAATCTAGCAACTCTCCCTTCTCAATTCTCTTGTAAAGGTGCAACAACTCAATGTCCTCCATCTGATGCATTCTTGTGAGTGCAATCCATGAAGGCTTAGCTATCTCCAAACTACTTGACAAATTACAACTCCCAACAGAAATATTTATCAAGAGAAATTCTTCTATCAGCGAATCCATAGAAAGATTAAACATTTTCCCCGTCTTTCTACTTGGGGTATCTCCTACCACATTAGCTTTGCATGGATGGTACTGGATCTCAACATCATAATCAGCAACGTACTCTAACAATCTTTGCTGGCGAAAATTCAACTCTCTTTCAGTGAAAACGTACTTTAAGCTTTTATGATCGGTATAAATCTTGCATATTGCGCCCTACAGCATGTGCCTCCACAACTATAGGGCATTAATCACTGCTGCGAACTCTAGATCATGCGTAGGGTAGTTCTTTTCATGTACCTTTAGCTGTCTCGACCCGTACGCAATTACCTTGCCTTATTGCATCAACACACAACCCAGACCAACATGCGAAGCATCTACATACACCGCATATTCTAACCCTTCAGTAGGCAGAGACAAAACTGGGGCAGTGCACAGTCTCCTCTTCAATTCCAGAAATGCTTCCACGCACTTATCGCTCCAAATTAAAGCTGCGTTCTTCTATGTCAGTTTAGTTAAATGCACTGATAACGTAGAGAAACCTCCTATAATAGCTAGCCAACCCTAGGAAGCTCCTTATCTCCTTGGGGGTGGTGGGCCTATTCCAATCCATAACAGCAGTCACCTTCTCAGGGTCAACCGAAACTCAATCTTTATTTACCACATGACCCAAGAAGGAAACCTGAGGCAACTAGAACTCACACTTACTTATCTTGGCATATAACTTAAGCTCCCTCAAAGTAGGCAAAACTAAACGCAAGTTCTGGGCATGCTCATCAGCGCTACGGGAATAATCCAAAATTCATCTATAAACACGACCACGATACGGTCCAGAAAATCCTTGAACACACGGTTTATCATATCCATAAAGGCAGAGGGAGCATTGGTCAAACCAAAGGATATTACCAGAAACTCGAAATGCCCATCCCTAGATCATGGTATGAGACATTGTTTACCTTCCTCATTGAGAACCAATTCTCAAGGGGGAAGATAGACAAGACCTTATTTCTAAGGGAATCTAACGACAAGATCATCCTTTTCCAGATTTATGTTTATGACATAATATTTGGCTCTACTGTTGACAATCTCTGCAAGAAGTTTGTAAAACTTATGCATGGGAAGTTTGAGATGAGTAGTATGGGTGAACTGAAGTTCTTCTTGGGACTCTAACTAAGACATACTTATTATGGTCTATCCATATCCCAGTCAAAGTTCACCAGGGAGCTAATCAAGAAATATGGAATGGAGAATGCTTCCACCATAATAACTCCCATGAGCTCAAGTATGCCCATAGGCAAAGATGATCCAGGGAAACCTGTTGATCCAACTTTGTATAGAGGTATAGTTGGCTCCCTTCTCTAACTCACTGCAAGTAGGCCTGACATTATGTATGCAACATGTTTCTGTGCTAGGTATCAGGCATGCCCTAAAGAGTCTCACTATACTACTGTAAAACGAATCTTGAGATATCTTAAGGACACCCCAAATCTTGGCCTATAGTACCCTAGGAATGGGAAATTTGAACTAACAAGATATTTAGATGCAGATTTCGCAGGTTGCAAGGAGGACAGGAAGAGCACTTCTACCTCCTATCAATTTCTAGGTGGAAGGCTTGTCTCTTGGAGTAGCAAG
Organism: Platanthera guangdongensis; assembly: GCA_039583875.1. NCBI lineage: Eukaryota > Viridiplantae > Streptophyta > Magnoliopsida > Asparagales > Orchidaceae > Platanthera > Platanthera guangdongensis. The sequence continues at coordinate 85,117,587 of CM077158.1, forward strand.
AAGAAAACAAGTGTTGCAATCTCAACTGCAGAGTCAGAGTATATTTCAGTCGGAAGCTGCTTTGCTCAGTTGTTGTGGATCCAGCATCAACTTCAGGACTACAACATTCAGATAATTAGAACTCCACTCTTTTGTGATTCTACTAGTGCAATTTCTATAGCTAGGAATCATGTCTCCCATTGCAGGACTAAGCATATAAAAATTAGGTATCATTTCATTGGAGAACATGTAGAAAGAGAAGACATCAGTCTTGTGTTTGTCTTCACATACAAGCAAGTGGTTGATATTTTCACTAATTCACTAGATGAAGTCAAGTTCAACACCTTCAAATTTGAATTCATGCCCTAACAGAAAGCTAGCTAAGGTCTCATACTAAGCTCTTAAAGCTTGCTTTAGACCATATAGGGCTTTATGCAATTTAAATACATGATAAGGATGGGTTGGAGAGATGAAACCTGGAGGTTGTTCAACATAGACTTCGTTTTTAGTAATCCATTCAGAAAAACACTCTTTATATCCATCTGATATACCTTGAACTTCTTGTAGGCATCATAGACAAGAAAAATTCTGATTGCCTCTAACCTTGCAACTGGTACAAAGGTCTGATCATAGTCTATACCTTTTCCTACCAATAGCCTTGAGCAACAAGCCTGGCCTTGTTCCTCACAATTACACCATGAGCATCTAGTTTGTTTCTATATACCCATTTGGTTCCAATGACTGAGTAGTCTTTGGGTCTTGCAACCAAATCCCAAACTCTACATCTCTCAAACTGGTTGAGTTCCTCTTGCATAGCAATGATCCAGTGGTGATCGTGCTCAGCATCTATTATGGATTGAGGTTCAACTTGAGATAGAAAGCAGGCATGCATCAAGTCTTGGTTGAGTTGATGTCTTGTCTGTACACCTACTATTATATCTCCAATCACTTGGGATCTAGGGAGATCCCTTAGTGTGACAAGATCAGTGGGTGGAGTTGGTTCAGCAACAACATTTTGATTTAATTCCTCTTGTGGAATTATGTTTGCTGTTGGATGAAGTTCAGTCACTTCAGTGCTTTTTTCTTCACTGTCTTCATCAATTTGTGGAGAAGGATGTGTTGGAGCCTCTTGGGTGAGATTTAGTCCATCCAATTTCTGACACAAGCGAGGTACCTACAAAGGATTACTGGTAGAAATCTCTGATAACCTTCATCACATAATTGGCTTATGGAGATGAGGTTATGTTTGAGTCCTCTCATATAAGTCACTTTCTTGAAGGTGACTGCTCCAATTTTCACTTCTCCATAGCCTTCTGACTGGCCACACTTTGAATCACCAAAGATTACCTTTGGTCACAGCTTGGACTTGTAGTTGATTAAATTATCCTTGCTTCCAGTCATATGTTTGGAGCATCCACTGTCCAGGTACCATAGTTGATTAACTACTAGACAACCATTTTCCTGCAATGAAATCAGTTAGTTGTTCTTGATTCAGGTTACCTTGGGTCCTTTATATTGCTGATATGAAAAACTAGATATCACAGAAAATTCTTGTTGAGATTTGTATCCTAATGGATGATATCTTTTGGGTGGAATTATCCAATCAGCTAATGAATTAAATGGTTTTCTAGATTTAATAGAGTGGCTGTTATGGTTATAATTTTTGTTAAGTCTTTCTGGGTTCGACGAAATGTTGTGAGTTCGTCGACCAGAGTTCGACGAATTGGAATGAGATCATCGATCTCTGCCCAGAGAATGAACATAGTCATTTTTTGTGCCCCATGTTCGTCGATCTCTGCTCGACGAACCATACAAAGTTCGTCGATCGCAGTAAGACGAATAATTATAGTTAAACTCTGCATTCAGAGTTCGTCGACTAGAGTTCGATGAACTGGCCACATTTCATCGATCTGAGTTCGACGAAATCTGCTGAACTTTGTTTTTACCTAAGGTTTTCTGATTTCTATTATTTTGAATTTTTGAGTTAGGCATTTATTTTGTGGTTTGTTTGTTAGTTATTATTTCTTTCCCTTTAGCAGAAACAAATTTAATGGGTGTGGATAAAATATTTTTCTTGAGAATGGGGGGCAAACTTGATGATGCACCCAAGCCTAGCTTGCCATTTAGTCTGGCATTGACTGTGCTTGTGATGTCCATCAGCCTAAGGCTTCTCCTATTGAGAGATTCCTCAAGTTGTTTGACCTCTCATAGTTCAGTTTTTAAAGAGTTAATTTGTTTATTAGATGATATTAGTTCTTCTTTTAACTTGATATTTTCAGAGATGATGTTTTCCTGGTTTGATAATTTTTCCCTAAGTTCCTTGATTTCCTTTTCTGAATTTATTAAATCTATGCACATGGTTTTAAATTTAATTTTAAAAGTATCAGAACTATAATCAAAAGAGGACAATGCCCGATCAGCTTCTGATTCAGAAGCTCCTTCACTGTCAGAATCTTCTTCATTTGAATGACTCCTGGAGGCATCAATGGCCATGAGGCATACTTCTTTGGCCCTTGTCTCTTCCTCATCTTCACTGGAGCTGGAGGATGTGGATTCATCCTCAATTTCACTCCAGGATTCAGCTACAAAGCCTTTCTCCTTTTTCTTGTATTTGCTGGAGGAAAGCCTGTTGTTTGCTTTCTTCTAGAGTCCTTCTCTCTTCTCTTCTCCTTCTTTTGATTTTCTTGACATTCTGAGAGGAAGTGTCAAGGTTTCCTGCAGCCAAAGCAAACCACTTCTTTAGTGAGGGTTTTGTTATACCTTGGCTTGTCATCCTGCCTGGATGACTTTCTTCTGAAGTATTTCTTTCTCATTTTATAGAATCTTCTGGCAAATAGACTCATCAACACTTCATTGATTATTGGACTCTCTGTCTCCTCAGCAGTCTTAAATGCAATGTTGTGCTCCTTCCTTGCTGGTGGAGGTGTTCTGCTGCACAGCTGCTTCTCTAGATTTGATGAGCTGCTCATAGGACTTTTGTTTTCCTAAAAGTGATTCAGTGGAAATCTCATTTAGGCTTTTGGCCTCCTTGATGGGCCAGATCCTTAAATCCCATAAGCTTGGGAAGCACATAAGGATTTTGTCATTCACCTCTGTGAGGGTGATGTCCTTATCCAATTTTTTTAGCTCATTGATTATTGAGCTCAGCCTATTATACATATTTGCTACTGATTCTGCGTCCTCCTTCTTGAAATTCTTATATTGGGATATGAGATTGGATCTTCTGTCCTTTCTTTCATCTGCAGATCCAGCCACCATTTGGTTAAGGGATTCCCAAATGGCCTTGGCTGATGTGCATTCAGTCACCTTCTGGAATATGTCATTAGACATAGTGTGGGCCAGAATATTCATGGATTGAGCATCAGCAACTCTAGCTTTCTTCTGGGCTTCAGTCCACTCAGGTGGTGGTACTGCATTAGTGCTGGATATTGCTGTAGAGGTAGATGCCTGAGGGGGACCTGTCAAGATAGAGTTGTAGATATCTTCATCAATAGAGTTCATATACAATTTAATTCTTGCCTTCTAGGTGGCAAACTTATTTAGATTGCATACTAGAGGTCTGGTGCTTGCATAGTCTTTGTTCTGTGACATTCTGTGTGTCTAATTCTAATAGAAATAAAAGGCAGATCTAACTCAGGATCTTTGGTTTAAGGGTTAGCTTGTACAACTAAAGGAATCCAAGCTCTGATACAAATTTAAAGTTAGGGGTTAAATCTGGTATACTCTAGAGAGGGGGTGAATAGAGTATCTTGAGGTTTTTAAAACTTTTGCTGTAAATAAACCTTAGTCCTAAAATAATTTGATCTAACACAGGATCAACAAATATAAAATATCACAAACACAACAAACCTAATTAGCACAGCCACAGCAAGAACAAAAGAAAAGGGCAACACAGACAACACAAGAATTTTATAGTGGTTCCCCAACCTAGTACATCCACTCTTCTACCACCTTGGTAGGAATCCACTCAAGTTTTGATCAGGTGACTGCCACCAATGTGCCTTTGATCAGGCACTCAAAAATCAAACCTCAAGTCTTTTGATCAGGTGACTTGCAACTAGGAATTAGTTTTGAAGGGAGTTAAGAATCATTTATACAGTGGGAGTGAGAGAATGATTTTGTCTTCTCTTTCTCAAATACAACTGAGAAGACTTTTGTGGATCTTAATTTTAACAAAGAGCTCCCCCTGAGATTTTAAATGGTTCAGGAAGTTGAAGCTTTTCTACAGGGTGATAGGTCTTCAAGCTTTTGCTTTGACAAGATGAACTCCAGGAACTCCTTGACAGATTTGAATGTTTGTTGTCCTTTGAAGTGTTCTTGAATGAAGACAGAAGAGGACTCTTGATTTGAATGGTTCTTCTTCTTATTCTTCTTCAGCTTTATGTTCTATCTTTGGTCTAGGGCTAGGGCTTCTTGTCTCTTGACAATGTTGATGCCCTGTGAGCTCTGTAGTCTGTATGTTCTCTGTGTGCTGTCGAGAGAGATGATGAAGATCCTTATTCACTATGTATTTCTGACTACTACAAGAGAGCTCTATCTAGAAGAGAAAGAAAATCCCTTTTATATTTTCTATATAAATTTCCTTTTGAAATTTGAATTCCTCTCTACACTGAATTCTGACGGCCTGGAGAGTATTTGCATTGATTAGTTTCCCCAACTGTCCCATGGAAAAACAACAAGCAATAATCCTGATGAAGACCGTAATCAATGCTTGCTTCTAACGATAATATTCAGAGAATATTTTAGCATTGATTACTCAGGAATTCTTGCAATAGAATAAGGACAGAAGGATGAAAAATCTCTAAGTTTGGAACTTTACAGAATTCGTTGAGCAGAATTCGTCGATCTATATCCAGAGTTCATCGAGTAGAGAAGTCAAGTTCGTCGACCAGATGATAGTTGTTCGTCGAGCTGAGATCCAAGATCGTCGACCTAAGAACTGACAACTGCTTTCTCTGGACCCATCAATTCTGTGCATCAAGTTCATCGAGCTGAGAATATAATTTTGTCGACTGAATAACAGAACTCCATGTTTCTTGGACTTGAGAATGTTGAAGTAACATGTCCAGAAATCGTCGACCTCAGAACTGGGTTCGTCGACCTGAGAACTAGTTTCGTCTAGCTGAGAACTTCTAACTACAACTTGATAAACCTTGTCAATACCGTGGTCTAAGTTCGTCGAGCTGAGAAGGTGAGTTCGTCGACTGGAGTGTGATTCTGGACTTAGGATACTTAGTTGTTTCTGGTCTTATAGTGTTGAAGTAGATGATCCAGAAATCGTCGAACTAAGATCCATTCGTGAGCTGATATTCTAACTTCGTCGACTGGAGTGTGAAGCTAGACTTCAAATACTTAGATGTTTCTGGAATAAGATGTTGAAGTAGAATACCCATTGATCGTCGAGCTGAGAACTAAGTTTGTCGACTGGAGTTCAGAAAAATTCTGGATTTGAAATGTTGAAGTAGTGTGTCCATAAGTCGTCGACCTGAGTACCAAGTTCGTCGAGCTCAGCACAGAGAATTATCTCTGATTTCATAGAGCTGAGCACGACTTTCGTCGACCTGATTTCGACGAACGTTAAACTCATTTTCTGAGTCTTTGATATTTCTCTAAGACTTGAGTCTTTTGCAGTCTATTGATGGCTGGTCCAAGTAGTGCTGATTCTAAGGACATGGCCTATACTCTAGAACATAACCATGACCCTGGCTATACATGTTGGGTCAAACATCGTAACTTAGTGAACCTAGCACAAATCCAACTAGGGATCCAACACAACAAGAATGTACAAGTAATGGCAGAAAGTAAGCCAAAGGTAAACAAAGTCAAGGTGTACCAACCCAAGACCAAAGGAAAATACTTAATTAAAGTACACCAGAAATGTACAAAAGGCAAAAGGAAACACTTACGTGAAGCGTCACGTACCACAAAAGCACCCCAAATGCACAAGACTATAAGGGGAAAAAAGGTCATGATTAAATCATCCGGAAAAGAAACAAACCCCTACTAGCCTCCTGTGGTCAACTCCACCAAATAATCCAAAATGGTTAGGGTGGTCAACTCAGCTGGACACAACCCCAAAGAAAATTATCCGTCTAAATTCGGTGGAGACTAAACACTCCACCATTCACAGCAAATTCTCCAAACACCCGATAGAGCCCCACAATGTACTAATAGGGAGAACTAACATTGCGACGGTGGTTTCAACCACTAATAACATCCGCAACAAAGGAAACCCGGGAGGAAAACCCCGTAATGACACGTGTTTAGAGCTCATAGGCCCACAAAAACTTGCAGCTTGTCCCGCCCCACGACATCGCCACGTAGAAAAACCATGATAAAAACCTCAAGTCAACAATGGCACATCGGATTCTACTAGACAATTCTAGAATGAAACGATTGATCAACCATTAGGAAAAATTTCCAACCCTAAAAAACCTATAATGCGTTCTACAACAATAGTTAAGGGTGATTAAAGCCAACAATATAATATTTCATCAAATCACTACAATGCTATGAAGTTTAACAATCATGACAAGAACTTAAAAAATTCAAGTAAATTCCAAGGGGTATTAGACATATCTACAGTTGGAATGACAAAAGTGCAGAAGGGTTAAAGAACATAAGTTAAACAATTACCATCAAGATCAAGAAAAAAAGTGGGAAAGAGGAAAAACCACCACTTGCCTTGGCTACACCAGAGAAAGACATCCAAATCACACCACAGCGTAGATCGGGGCTAAAGAAGACGATGGAAGTCGCAATCTAACAAGAATGATCAAAAATAGGAGTTAGGGCTGAAGACTCTAGCAATAAAAACTCAAGGAATGAGGAAATATTTACCACGATCGCGTAGCTCTCGTTGAGAGCTTTCCGGATCTATATTCGGTTGAAGATATCGAGCACCGAAGCACCGTCGGTGGCCACCAGAAGTATAGAGGAAAAAGTTTCTCTCTCTCTCATGCCGCTCTGGTTCGGGAGATGAACAAGAAGTTTTGTCTAAAATAAAGGAGGAAATATGTATTAGGTATATATATACCTATGGTCAAATCGGGATAACTGCACTACGAGAAGAATTAGGGTCGGCTGAACTGGGCATCTCGAGAAGAAGTATAAATTTCTCGAGTAGAAGAACATTCCACTCGAGTAGAAGAAACATTACTCGGGTAATAAGGAAGAGATTTCTCGAGAGTAAGAAGAATACTCGAGAGCAAGGAAAGAGATCACTCGAGAACCAGGAAGGGGATTAATCGAGAACAAAAAGACTACTCGAGAATAAGAAATCTAGTTCTCGAGTTCACAGGGCAGATCTCGAGTAATAAAGAAGCATTTCTCGAGTACAACAACAAACTTCTTGAGAACTAGACGGGCAGTTCTAGAGTACAGCAAAACTTCTCGAGAACTGGAAGAGCGGTTCTCGGGAAGAAAGATCATTTCTCGAGAACAGGAAGAACACTCGAGAACAGGAGGATGCCTCTCGAGAACAACATACCTTCTCGAGAAACAAAATACTTCTCAAGAACCAGAAGGGATGTTCTCGAGTACAGAAAAGGACTTCTCGAGAACTAGGACTGTTTTCGAGTACAAGAAAAATTTCTCGAGAATATGGAGCTTTCTCGAGAACAAAGCAGATCTTTAAAAAAGGAAGAAAAACAATCCTGATTGTCGAACTCTGTTCGAAATTTGTCGAACGCAAATACCCTTCGACAAAATTAGGTCGAACATTGTTGAACGTAAAGGAAGAAACCTACTCGACGAAGTCAGTTCAAAGATCGTCGAACGGAAAACCCGTTCGACGAAATCAGTTCGAAGATCATTGAACACAAAACCGGTTCGACGAAATTTGGTCGAGAATCATTGAATGCAAAGGAAAAACCCGCTCGACGAAGTCAGTTCATAGTCCGTCAAACGCAAAGCCAGTTCGACAAATTTTGCTCGGGGTTCGTCGAGCCCAGAACCCAGAACTGTTCGATGTTCCTCGATCTTAGCTCGGCGCTTCATCGAGCTCCGCTCGACGATCGTCGAGCTCAGCACAACGCCCAGAAAATTCGTATGGAAAAAAAGAGTTTGACGAATACCCACCCCCTTGGGAAGGTTTCCCAAGTATCAAAACAAGCCCAAGGCTTTGATATAATAATTATGATAATCAAATGGTTGAACAACAAAAATATGAGTTCAAATCAGAGGCTCAAACGCGCTGAATTAATCAATTTAAAAAACGAAGACAACCCTAGAATCTGATGTACCATTCTTGAGACACTATCATTAAAAGCATACACAAGCAAAGAAAATCCTCATAAGGATCCAAACACGCATCGAGACTCCAAAATGCCTCGAATGCAACAATACCGGACAAGTCCAAGTACTCAAAACCTCAACCTTAGTACCAAGTAAAACATTCCAACCCATCAAAATCCCAAAATCAGGATAAACAAGCTGAACGGACGCGAAAACGCACATACGGTGCAGTGCCGCCAACAAAACGAAAAGGGTAATGCCCTGACGTCGAAATAATGACATCGACAAGCTAAATAAAGACATTGGAAAATCGGGGGTGTTACAGTCACACCCCCTAAAAATAAGTTTCATCCCAAAACTTAACACAACTTTAAAAGCAAACCCAAAACAAAACTCAATCATTACCAACAGCTTGATGACATACCTGAACTAAGGGAAGAGGTGCGGATGAGAGTCTCTCATCGCCGATTCCAAATCCCACGTCGTGCTCTCGACGTCTTGATTTTGCCACAAAACTTTAACCATTGGTATGGTTTTTCTCTGCAACACTTGATCTTGAGAATCCAAAATAGGAACGAGCATCTCAACATAAGAAAGATTGGGCTCCAACTGGGGCACAACATCAAGAATCTGTCGGTCTCTAAGCACACATTTCCGCAATTGGCTCACATGAAACATGTCGTGCACACCAGGAAAATTTGCGGGCAAATCCAGCATATTGGCTGATACACCAATATGCTCGACAAAATTAAAAGGCCCCGTCCAACTTATGATACTTTCCAAACCTTTAAACTCCAGACATCAGGGAAACTTTGAGAAACACCATGTCCCATACAACAAACTCTAAATTAGTCCTACACCGATTGACGTTCTTCTCATATCGTTCATGCGCAATCCGAAGCTTTTCCAGAATAATTTTCACGGAAACGTCCATTTCTTCTAACACTTCAGGACCCAGCAACGGTTCCTCACCGACCTCGGCCAAAAACAAGGGAGTTCTGCATCACCTCCCATACAAGGCCTCAAACGGGGCCATCTGCATACTTTATTGATTACTATTATTGTATGCAAACTTTATCAATCTGAGTCGCTCATCCCACGCTCCCTTGTGGTCCAAAATGTAACATCTGATCATATCCTCCACGATCTGGTTTACTCTTTCCGTTTGACCGTTTGTCTGTGGATCATTGGCTGTGGAATACTGCAGATCAGTACCCAAACCATTCTATAAATTCTTCCAAAAGCGAGACGTAAACCTGGAGTCTCGATCAGATACAATATTAATTGGCACACCATGTAATCTAATGACTTCATTTAAATATAGCTCAGCTATCTTCTTCATGGGGTAATCAATCTTAAAAGGCACGAAGTGAGAACACTTCATTAGTTTATCAACAATAACCCAGACTAAATCGTGTCCTCGGGGAGATCTCGGTAACCCAGTAATGAAATCCATTGAGATACTCTCCCACTTCCAACTCGAAATTTCTAAGGGTTTTAGCTTACCACCAGGTCTGCCATGATCGGCCTTTACTCGCTTGCACGTAAAACATTCTAAAATGAACTTCGCTATATCACCTTTCATTCCAAACCACCAGGCAATCTGCTTCAAAACTTGGTACATCTTGGTTGAACCTGTGTTGTAGGCAATGCTGGAACCATAAGCCTCACTGCACAACTTAACTCGAATATCTTCAACGTTGGGGATGCAAAATTCTATCGCGATACATCAAGATACCCGCGTCATCGATCGAAAAATCTAGCAACTCTCCCTTCTCAGTTCTCTTGTAAAGGTGGAACAACTCAGGGTCTTCCATCTGATGCAATCTTGTGAGTGCAATCCATGAAGGCTTAGCTATCTCCAAACTACTTGAAAAATTACAACTCCCAACAGAAATATTCATCAAGAGAAATTCTTCTATCAGCGAATCCATAGAAAGATTAAACATTTTCCCCGTCTTTCTACTTGGGGTGTCTCCTACCACATTAGCTTTGCCTGGATGGTACTGGATCTCAACATCATAATCAGCAACATACTCAGACAATCTTCGCTGGCGAAAATTCAACTCTCTTTTAGTGAAAACGTATTTTAAGCTTTTATGATTGGTATAAATCATGCATATTGCGCCATACAACAAGTGCCTCCACAACTATAGGTCATAAATCACTGTTGCGAACTCTAGATCAAGCGTAGGGTAGTTATTTTCATGTACCTTTAGCTGTCTCGACCCGTATGCAATTGCCTTGCCTTCTTGCATCAACACAAAACCCAGACCAACATGCGATGCATCTACATACACTGCATATTCTAACCCTTCAGTAGGCAGAGACAAAACTGGGGCAGTGCACATTCTCCTCTTCAATTCCAGCAATGCTTTCTCGCACTTATCGCTCCAAATGAAAGTTATGTTCTTCTACGTCAGTTTAGTTAATGGCACTGATAACGTAGAGAAACCTCTATAAACCTCCTATAATAGCCAGCCAACCCTAGGAAGCTCCTTATCTCCTTGGGGGTGGTGGGCCTATTCCAATCCATAACAGCAGTCACCTTCTCAGGGTCAACCGAAACTCAATCTTTATTTACCACATGACCCAAGAAGGAAACCTGAGGCAACCAGAACTCATACTTACTTAGCTTGGCATATAGCTTAAGCTCACTCAAAGTAGGCAAAACTAAACGCAAGTGCTGGGCATGCTCATCAGCGCTACGGGAATAAACCAAAACGTCACCTATAAACACGATCACGAAACGGTCCAGAAAATCCTTGAACACATGGTTCATCATATCCATAAAGGCAGAGGGAGCATTGGTCAAACCAAAGGACATTACTAGAAACTCAAAATGCCCATGCCGTAAACAGAAGGCAATCCATGGAATATCTGTCTCACGAATCCTCAACTGGTGGTAGCCTGAACGAAGATCGATATTTGAAAACATAGAGCTACCACGCAACTGATCAAACAGATCATCAATCCTAGGCAGAGGATATTTATTCTTAACAGTGACTTTATTCAGCTCTCTATAGTCAATACACAGCCTCATTGATCCGTCCCTTTTCTTTAAAACAAGATGGGAGCACCCCAAGGCGAAGAACTCGACCAAATAAAATCATTCAGGCGCAACTCATCCAACTGAGTACGCAGCTCCTCCAACTCACGTCGGGCCATCTGTGTAACGACCCAGACCTTTAGACCAAGCGTTGCCGGCCTACCGGCAGCCCGGGTTTAGAGCTCAGAGTCCCACCGCACCCTTCATGGGATGGTGGCTTGTCTCGCCCAACGACACCACTGGTAGTAAGCCTAAACATCATGGCCTGCAGGCCCAATGCACCCCAACCAAATCTTCGCTCCTGTTTATCAGCAGCGGTAGATTGTTGCCACAGGGTTTCGAACCCGCAACCTTGATAAGAGAGTCTTAATACCACTCCTCATCACCAACTGATCTGCAGCTCAGTTGGTGATAAGGAGTGGTATTAAGACTCTCTTATCAAAGTTGTGGATTTGAGACCCCGTGGCAACAACCTACCACTGCTGATAAATAGGCGCGAAGATTTGGTTGGGGTGCATTGGGCATGCAGCACTTGATGTTTAGGCTTACTACCAGTGGTGTCGTAGGGCGAGACAAGCCACCGACACAGGAAGGGTGCGGTGGGCCTCTGAGCTCTAAACCCGGGCTGCTGGTAGGCTTGCGAAGCTTGGTCTAAAAGGTCGTGTCATTACAATCCGGTATGACGCCTTAGCAATAGGACGGGTACCCGGCTCCAAATCTATGACAAACTCCACGCCCCTCTCAGGTGGGAGACTAGGAAGATTAGCTGGAAAAACATTTGGAAACTCACGCACCACCGGAATCTCCTCTATACGCGACAAGCTAACAACGGTCTCCAAAACAGAAACCAAACAAGCGAAATATCCAGAATTTACGAGCTTACGAGCACGTACCCTAGATATAATTGGAGTAACTTGGTGGAGAAAACCATAAACACTCCTGGGATGACCGTTGTACAACATGAAGTCCAAGCGCTTCACCTTGCACTGGATAACCGCATCTTATTTGGACAACAAGTGCATGCCCAAGATCACATCAAAATCTTCCAAGTCTATCATCTTCAAATCGGCAAATGCTAAAAAGTTGCGTAACAAAATCAGACAACTTCGGATACCCGGGTCCGACACCACCGAGTCACCGGAAGGAAACTTGATTTAAAATGCATCGCCGACTTGATCGAGAGTCAAGAGATGATGCTCAACAAAGGCCCGAGACACAAACGAGTGGGTAGCACCAGAATCAAAGAGAACACGCGTCGAACGGTCCTTTACTTTAAATTTCCCTATAAAAATGCTTACATAACTAATCAAACTATATCGAAACTACAGATACAAGCTAAAACAGAAATAATGCCAGGTTAGAAACTAACCTGAAAGCACTTGGGTAGAAATCTGGGCCTCCTCCTGAGACACTACGTTCAGTTTTCCCTTCCCATTGTATACAGGCTGCGGCGGTGGCAAGGCCCGAAGCAGAATTTGCTGCAGCGCAGACTGAGACTGTGGGAACTTTGACTTGATATGACCTTTCTGTCCGCACTGAAAGCAGACTCGAACCTTATCCCAACAGTGGGTAGCATCATACCCCTTCCATTTATAAAAAGTACAAACCAAATCTCCCTTAGGAGCACCCTGGATCGCATGGACCTACTCCTGTTTCTGAGCTCCTAGCCTCTGGAAACATTTATCAAACGGGTGGCCTGGCCGGCCACAGAAACTACATATTTCTTAGCTCCTCTTCCTCGAAGCAGCACCGGATTCCTGTAAACTCTTACTCTCACCAGTCTTCCTCTTATCCTTTCTCATTTGTTGTCCTCAAATCATGGCATTGTCAATTGCCTCAACCTTAAGAGCTGCTTCAACTACTTCAACATGACTCCCCGATTTATAAGCACTCGCCAACTGCTGGATGTCACTCTTCAGACCACCCAGAAAATGCTTGAATCTGCTATCTTCAGAAAGTACTAAATACAGGGAGAAACGTCACAGCTAGCTAAACTCCACCTCATACTCACTCACCGTGAGCTGCCTCTGCTTTAAGTGCAGGAAATCATTTAACAAATGATCACGCTCGACCAACGACATAAACTTCTTCATCAAACGCTCCTTGAAGACTTCCCAAGAACATCCATCCTGCAAGTTTTCCTTCTTCCTTAGCCACCAACTCTTTGCCAAACCCTTGAGCTGGTAGGCAGCGACCATTACTCTCTGGTCCGCTGATACTCTGGAGTAAGAGAACATCTCCTCGTTGGCTATAATCCAGTCATCCAAAGCTATAACATTTGCCCTACCATCATAGGTAGGGGGTCCTAATCGCTGGAAGTGCGAGATGAATTTATCTCTGGTGGCAGCACAACTTGGGGCACCAGAGGAGCAGGAGGAACTGGAACGCCTTGACCATGGCCAGGTCTTGAACTCTAACCGGCTGTCCTACAACGACAGTCAACAAGGTTTGGATCTGTGACTGCATCTCCAACATTCCCTAGACAAAGCTTCATTGCTCTGTTGCAATCCTTCAATCACGGCCTCATTTTATGCACCAGACGACTCGCCCTCTGACAGGGATTCGACCTCGTCATAGGACATCTCGTCATTCTAGAGAAGGTAGCGAATGACTCGTCAAAAACAATCTCAGTCCACAACTTGGCCACACAACTAGTTCAAACCAAACTTAAACACTTGCTTATGGTGCATCTTGCTCTGAGATTTTATTATGATGTTATGTCCTACTTAGGATGATATCCTCTCATTCTATTTACTCATGTGCCTATGATATGAATGCATGAGTTCTTTATTCTCCTTTAAAATCATGTGTGATCATGTAAATATTAACTTAGCACTTGTTCTTATGCGATGATATGCTATGTATGCAGTGCTATGCATTCTAAAAAGGCCTTAATGCATGCATGAGCGGCGTACACATGAAATGTTATGCATCCCATACTACATAACATCGCATGCAACGAGAAAAGAAAACGTGCTAATGGGCACCCATGTGGTGATGGTTATGCATCCCATACTACATAACTGTCACATGTTGGCTCCTATGGTGGATCCATATACAAACACTTATTATGCATCTCATACTGCATAATATGCCCCATATACTTCTATTCATGCTATGAGTGTAGTGTCGATGCTTCGGTTAAGACGTACTGATGACACATCGATGTGTGTATGCAAATGAATGAAGGGAAACAAACTAAACGAGTTTGGCTGGTTCGACCAAATTGTCAAACCAACCTCCCTCTGATAGCAACTGTCACAACCTGCATTTTCACAGCCAAATAAGTATATCGGAGTAAGGGAAAAATGCGTGCCATTATGCCACGTCATCAGGGGATAGCCGTGGATGCTCAGGCAAAACTCCTACTTAACCATGAAGAAAGGTTCTTTAAGTTATTTAGAGTTAAAATCAATTTAAGTATAGCAGATAGTCGTATCCCTCGGCTTAGTGGCTCATCTAGTTCATAGAAAAGTAGTTAAACGTTGCAAAAAAATACTTCTTTTATCATTATATGCATCCTATAAGAGCTTAGAGGTTCCCAAAGGACACCTCAAGGTATGCAAGTTCTAAGTTTATAATAGCAATAAAAGTAGATTTGTACGGTCGTTAAATATAGTGACTTAACATTCTAAAAGCATGCAATGCATAAGGTAACAATAGTAGTTTTATTTTATACTTGAAAATACCTACCATGCATTCCAAGCATAAAACAACCTAGAGAGCAAGTATCCCAAACACACAAAAAGAAAGCTAAGCAGCTAGCAAGTATCCAAAAATAACATAACAATCCTGTGGGCGTCAACAAACTGACACAAACCCACAAAAGTGAAGTATTTCTGAACTAGTGAATAAACAAAAACAACAAACTACCTCACTATGGCGAGGCAAAGAACACAGCCAACACTACTGCTCAGAAACTCCAAAACCAGCACGACTACCAGCTACAGCTCTAAACCTGAGGCATTCCAAAGACAGAACACCTCAGCAAGAATGTACAATTAATGGCGGAAAGTAAGCCAAAGGTAAACAAAGTCGAGGGGTACCAAACCAAGACCAAAGGAAAATACTTAATTAAAGTATAACAGAAATTTACAAAAGACAAAAGGAAACACTTACATGAAGCATCACGTACCACAAAAGCACCCCAAATGCACAAGACTAGAAGGGGAAAAAA
This sequence comes from Platanthera guangdongensis, assembly GCA_039583875.1. Lineage (NCBI taxonomy): Eukaryota > Viridiplantae > Streptophyta > Magnoliopsida > Asparagales > Orchidaceae > Platanthera > Platanthera guangdongensis. Next base: position 85,133,027 of record CM077158.1, read on the forward strand.
GGTCATGATTAAATCATCCAGAAAAGAAAAAAACCCATGCTAGCCTCATGTGGTCAACTCCACCAAACAATCCAAAACAACTAGGGTGGTCAACTCAGCTGGACACAATCCCAAAGACAATTATCCGTCTAAATGCGGGGGAGACTAAACACTCCACCATTCACCGCAAATGCCCCAAACACCCGGTAAAGCCCCACAAGGAACTAATAGGGAGAACTAACGTTGCGGCGGTGGTTTCGACCACAAATAACATCCGCAACAAAGGAAACCCGAGAGGAAAAACCTCGTAATGACCCGGGTTTAGAGCTCAGAGGCCCACATAAATGTGTAGCTTGTCTCGCCCCACGACAACGCCACGTAGAAAAACCATGATAAAAACCTCAAGTCAACAATAACACATCGTATTTTGCTAGATAATTCTAGAATGAAATGGTTGATCAACATTTAGGAAGAATTTCCAACCCTAGATAAACTCTAACACATTATACAACAATAGTTAAGGGCGATTAAAGCCAACAATATAATATTTCATCAAATCACTACAATGCTACGAAGTTAAACAATCATGACAAGAACTTAAAAAATTCAAGTAAATTCAAAGGGTATTAAACATATCTATAGTTGGAATGACCAAAGTGCAGAAGGGTTAAAGAACACAGGTTAAACAATTACCATCAAGATCAAGAAAAAAGGGGGAAAGAGGAAAAACCACCATTTTCCTTGGCTTCACCAGAGAAAGACATCCAAATCGCACCACGGCGTAGATCGGGGATAAAGAAGACTAGGGAAGTCGCAATCTAACAAGAATGGTCAAAAATAGGAGTTAGGGTCGAAAACTCTAGCGCGAAAAACTAAAGGAATGAGGAAACTTTTACCACGATGGCGTAGCTCTCGTTGAGAGCTTTCCGGATCTATATTCGGTTGAAGATTTCGAGCACCGGAACACCGTCGATGGCCGCCGGAAGGATAGCGGAAAAACTCTCTCTCTCTCTCACGCCGCTCTGGTTCGGGAGATGAACAGGAAGTTTTGTCTAAAATGAAGGATGAAATAAGAAGTAGGTATATATGTACCTAGGGTCAAATCGGGATAACTGCACTACGAGAGGAATTGGGGTCGGCTGAACCGGGCATCTTGAGAAGGAGTATAGATTTCTCGTATAGAAGAACATTCCACTCGAGTAGAAGAAACATTACATGGGTAATAAGGAAGAGATTTCTCGAGAATAAGAATATTACTCAAGAGCAAGGAAGGAGATCACTCGAGAAGCAGGAAGGGTATTACTCAAGAATAAAAAGACTACTCGAGAACAGTGTTAACCCCGAAATCGGCGATCCTTCCCAAGGGAGCCAGCTCGCTCATCGCAGCCTCCCCCGGGTTTCTCCTGGAGGTCATGATGCCCTAGGAGGGCGGACAGATTCACTGTCCGGTCAGGCTGCACGGCCTGCATGGTCTCAGCGGTATGATCCCCAGGCCGCGGGCCTTACCTTGGTCGGCAGGGTACGCAGACTCCTTCCGCAGTCCGCCTCTGCAGGCCCCCCTTTTCTCCTTAACCGCGAGGTTGTATCCACATGTCTCTCTCTGCCGGACTCAACTTCCTATCTTCCCAAGCCGGCAATAGGTCGCTCAGTCCTTGCCTCCAGCAACATGGGCAGCCGACTCCTCCAGTCCGCCTACAGGACGCGGACTCCACCTCCGGCTACCCGCCAAGACCAACAATAGTCTGAGTTCCTCACGAGCTGAGCGAACTCGAAGTGTGATCTAGTCTTCCAGTCCGCCTTCGTCGCTGAACCCCAGCAGCAGCAACAGCTAGGCTCCCTCTCCAACGCAAGCGGACTCAGCCTTGTAGTAGCCACGGACTCGGCGGACTCTCTATGCAGTCCACCCTTCCCTTTCATCAACACCAGCTTCTCGGCAACAGCAGGATCAACTCCTCCTCAGTCCGCAGGCCTGTCGCATGCTCAGCCAGTAGTAGCAGCTTCCTTATCAGTCCGCCGGCCTGTCACAGGCTCAGCCAGTAGTAGCAGCTTCCTCCTCAGTCTGCAGCCTTCATGCGGACTCAGTCAGTGGTGGCGGACTCCTTCCAGTCCTCCACTCAGTAAATCCTCCAGAAAGCAGTCCTAGTCTGCATAACATCGTGCGGACTCACCGGACTCCGCGGGCAATCTCCAACTCGCATTCCTTCGCAGCTCGATCAGTTAAGTAGTGGCGGACTCCGCGGATTCTCCTCGCAGTCCGCCACATAGCTTCCAACATCTGCCACCCCAGCAGTTGGCGGACAGTCCCAGCTCAGCACTGACGGACTCCGCGGACCCGCATCGCAGTCCTCCACTAAGTCTCCAATTTCTTCCAGCAGCGCCGGCTTCAGTGCCAAGTCCCAGTCCGCGCGGTCTAGTGCGGACTCGGTGGATTCCGTTCCTATCTCGCTCAAGTTACCGTCTCACCGGGGGTAATGTCACCGCAAGCCAATATCTCCTCGAGCCTATAAATAGCCCCCCATGCCTCTCATTTTGGGGTTCTGCAACTACGCTCGGAGGATCGCTCTCTCGCCCGAAGCCAGCCAGCCAGCACAGCTCCTGCGGACTCCAATTTTCAGACCACACCCGTCTCTGCGGCTTTAGTCGCGCGGCCTGCCGACCTGGATTTCCAGTCCGTACAGTCTGCTTCCTTTGCTTAACCGCGCGGCCTGCCAGCTTCATTCTTCAGTCCGTGCGGCCTCCTCTGACATTCTTCTTCCTTAGTCACCAGCTTCCTGTTTGTACCCTTTATTGCTTTGTTGTTAAGGTGTATTAGCAAGTTGTAACTCTTGCTATTAATAAAAGGAAAGCCCGTCGCAAGAGGGGCGTTTAAGCCACGGCGGACGAAGTCTGCTGTTGCCGCTGCTAGCGGCCCCTTCTCTCTTCCTTCTTCCTAGCTCAGCTCAGCTCTCTCGGCAAGCAACCTGCAAGCACAACCTTCATATTAACCGTCTGCTCGACAGATCCTGATCAACCTCCTCCTCTCTTGATCAACCTTCTCTGTTGATCAAGCTTCTCCTCTCCTCTATCCCCGCATCCTCCTTTGACAAGATGTTTGCTCCACTCTCGAGCACTCAGAAGCTTCCCTCTTCTCCTCTATCCCCGAAACCTTCATCCCTCTTCCTCTCCTAGCCTGTGAGATCGAACACCCCCTCCGTATTAGCTGCCCCGGTGACGTTTTTGCGCATCAACAGTTAACACGCGACCTTCAGATCCGATCAGACGGTGAACAGCAACAGTTATCCATGTCAGACCGCCAACCCTCTCAGAACATTCCTCCTACCAGTGAAGACGCCCTTTGGGAAGCCCTCTTGCTGACATGTCGGGAAACTTCCTAACAGATAGCAGCGATCAATAACACCCTAGCCACTATAATTTAGTGGCTAGACTCTCAATCTATAGTAGCACCAGTTGCTATAGTCAACCCGAAAGTGGGGAATTCACATTTTAATATGCCGACTCTTCTGCCAGTTGGCCCTTATGCTAATCTGGCAAGTTATCCATCCAGCTAGGCCACAGTTGTTGTACAGTTTCCAGTTACCAAGCGAAAAGAAAGTGTCTACAAACTCAGCCCTCAAACAACCGTGTACGCCTCCAATCACCCAATGAAGTCACCTGAACTTCCCACTGGGAGGAAGAGAGGCCCAGAGGTTTTGCTCCCTATCAAACAACCTCCAAACTCTCCCCCAAAGTGTCTTCAATTGCAAGCGAAGAAAGGAGGATGTTTCTGAAGTCGTCAACGCCTCTTCCAACGCAAAGGATCTAAATTTGATAATACATTGGGTGGGGCAACTCACAACATCAAGAGCAAAACAAGCAGTATGGGCCCTCAGCCTGCTGATCGGAAGGGCAAAAACTCTGACCAATACTGTGAGTATCACAAAGAAAAATGTCATACAACAGAGGATTGCAGAGCTTTTCGGCGATTAGTGCAAGAAATGCTGAAGGAGGGTAAAATTCAACATCTGCTCTAGAAGGGTGACCCATCACATTCATGAGTCCTCAAAGCTCCTCACACCCACTATCGGTTACTCTTACTATACTCTTCATGTTTTTCGAACATTTTCATTTTACAAAACACTTCTCAGTGTTCATTCTTGCTTTTCAATAAAGCTTTTTTCAGGGATCTCATACTGACACAGTTCCCCTCTTGTGATGCTTCCTCTATCTTTTATCTTTGCCAAAGAGATCACTACACCAATGAGATATCGCCAAGTCTGGAATGCTCCATCTGTAGATTGTTCTCTGGCACTACCGCTTCGACCACATATGGCGGGAGTATACCCATATGTGTAGTGGGAGCCGTTCAATCTACGATGTTGGGCTTCATGCTTAGGATCCCAGCCAACATCTGACAAAGAGTGTGTGCTAGGGGAGCCCCATGTGTTAGCTCTGCTGTGCTTCGCGAAGGATACATTACAGTTATGATGATCTTTGCTTGACAAGCAATGGCGATCAAGCGTAGCCTTGTCTCTTCGATCATCACCTGACTGTGATGGACGAACACTCTATGGTACTCTCGATCCATGCCTTCGCGGGTTCCCACAACTCTACTGATCAATCCATAGACAAGAAATAGGCCACTTTGCGCAACTAGTCTCATTGATCAGTGATGATTGTACCCGAGGCAATAGAGCAGTGTATCTGTCGCTTCCTTCTTAGTATTTTGTGTGCATGACTCCCTTTTGTGCTCTATCAAGGGAGTATAGCTAGTGCTCCTTTTTTGTCAACTGTCCTCTTTCACAGATGAACAGCTCCATCAGATGATGACTTACAAGCTCTCTACTTATGCAAGCTCTATTACTCTCATCTTCTATTCACTGCTTGCTTAAGTGCTATCAGATGAAGATTCACAGAGCTATTCATTACTCTTATCAAAATCTAATGGTATCAAACATTGATCAAAGAATCTTACTCTCCTCGATCATCAAACCCTGCTATTGCAATCTAGTTAAGATTGGCAGAATTCATCAAGTCACTTCTCTGCTAATCTGATCATGTCCATCCAGCCATATCAACAGTTAACGATCGATTTATTGATCTGGGCTTCGTGATAAAGAGTTGATCAGGCATTTTCCTTACTATTTGGTCATATCGGCCTTATCCCATCAACAGTTAACACTTACAAGCCTTCTCTTCACAGGTACTTGCAAGTTATTTTCATATCTTGTTTGCTCCTAACTCTTTTCTTGCAGAGAGCAGCAGACACTTGCAAGCCTTCTCTCAGGTACTTGCAAGCTTCTTTCCTTTATATATTTGCTTCTAACTCTCCTCCTTGCAGAGATTAGCAAACACTTGCAAGCCTTCTCCACAGGTACTTGCAAGCCTTTTTCATATATATTGTTTGCTTCTAACTCTTCTCCTTGCAGAGATTAACAAACACTTGCAAGCCTTCTCCACAGGTACTTGCAAGCTCCTTTCATATATATTACCGGCTTCTAACTCTTCTCTTTGTAGAGATCAACAGACACCAGCAAGACTCATCCAAGTACTTGCAGTTTAATTCATTATCATATGTCTGCTGCTCACTCTTTTCTTTGCAGTGGTTAGCAGACGCCTGCAAGCCTCTTCTAGATACTTGCAGCTTATTTTTCATATACAATACCTGCTCCTAACTCTATTCTTGCAGAGATCAGCAGACCCTTGAAAGTTTCTTCACAGGTACTTGCAAGTTTCTTTCATATACTATGCATCCCTTTAACGTTTCTTTTGCAGAAACCAACAAAGACTTGAAGTTCCTTCCAGGTACTTGCAGCTTATTTTTTCCTTCTTGTATACCCTTCATCCTTCCTTTTTTGCAGAGGATAACAGGTGCTTGCAAGCCTCCATCAGGTACTTGCAAGTTATTATGCTTTTATGTTTTCCTCACTTTCATTTTGCAAAACTTGGTGGAAGACACACCTTCTTCGTTTTGCAAAGGTAACCTCAGGTACACACTCGATATACCACCCATAGATGACTACCCTAACTTTCCTCTTGCAGGAAAATAGACAGGTAGCAGCAAACTCCTATGGATAGGGTTCACGTTCTATCTCTCCTTGCCCCCCTTCTCTTTCCGTTGGGGTGGATCACGATTTTCGCGGGTCTCCAACTTTTTCGAAGTTCTTTTCGGAACTTAAAAAAGTGCAGGGATTATGTTAACCCCGAAATCGGCGATCCTTCCCAAGGGAGCTAGCTCGCTCATTGCGGCCTCCCCGGGTTTGTCCTGGAGGCCGTGATGCCCTAGGAGGGTGGACAGAATTCTCTGTTCGCTCAGGCCTCACGGCCTGCGCGGTCTCAGCGGTCTGACCCCCAGGCCGCGCGCCTTCCCTTGGTCGGCAGGGTCCACGGACTGCTTCCGTAGTCCGCCTCTGCAGGCCGCCGCCTTTTCGCCTTAACTGTGAGGTTGTATCTGTAGGTCTCTCTCTGCCGGACTCAACTTCCTATCCACCTAGGACGGCAACAGGTCGCTCAGTCCTTGCCCCCAGCAACATGGGCAGCTGACTCCTCCAGTCTTCCTGAAGGACGCGGACTCCACCTCCGGCTACCCGCCAAGACCAACAGCAGTCCGAGCTCCTCGCGAGCTGGGCGGACTCGAAGTGTGATCTAGTCTTCCAGTCCGCCTTCATCACTGAACCCCAGTTGCAGCAATAACCAGGCTCCCTCTCCAACGCATGAGGACTCAGCCTTGCATCAGCCGCGGACTCGGCGGACTCTCTATGCAGTCCACCCTTCCCTTTAGTCAACACCAGCTTCTCGGCAGCAACGGGATCAACTCCTCCCCAGTCCACAGGCCTGTCGCAGGCTCAGCCAGTAGTAGCAGCTTCCTCCTCAGTGCGCAGGCCTGTCGCAGGCTCAGCCAGTAGTAGCAGCTTCCTCCTCAGTCCGCAGCCTTCATGCGGACTCAGTTAGTGGTGGCGGACTCCTTCCAGTCCTCCACTCAACAAATCCTCCAGAAAGCAGTCCCAGTCCGCATAACTTCGTGCGGACTCGCCGGACTCCGCGGGCACTCTCCAGCTCGCATTCCTTCGCAGCTCGATCAGTTCAGCAGTGGAGGACTCCGCAGATTCTCCTCGCAGTCTGCCACATAGCTTCCAGCATCCGCCACCCTAGCAGTTGGCGAATAGTCCCAGCTCAGCATTGACGGACTCCGCGGACCCGCATCGCAGTCCGCCACTATGTCTCCCATTTCTGCCAGCAGCGCCGGCTTCAGTGCCAAGTCCCAGTCCGCGCGGTCTAGTGCGGACTCAGCGGACTCCGTTCCCATCTCGCTCAAGTTACCGTCTCACCGGGGGTAACGTCACCGCAAGCCGTTACCTCCTCGGGCCGATAAATAGCCCCCCATGCCTCTCATTCTGGGGGTCTACAACTATGCTCGTAGGATCGCTCTCGTGCCCGAAGCCAGCCAGCCAGCACAGCACCTGCGGACTCCGATTCTCAGACCGCACCCGTCTTTGCGGCTTTAGTCGCGCGGCCTGCCGACCTGGATTTCCAGTCCGCGCGGTCTTCTTCCTTTGCTTAACCGCACGGCCTGCCAGCTTCGTTCTTTAGTCCGCGCGGCATCCTCTGGAATTCTTCTTCCTTAGCCGCCAACTTCCTGCTTGTAGCCTTTATTGCTTTGTTGTGAAGGTGTACTAGCAAGTTGTAACTGCCGCTATTAATAAAAGGAAATCCCGTCGCAAGAGTGGCGTTTAAGCCGCGGCGGGCGAAGTCTGCTGTTGCTGCTGCTAGCGGCCCCTTCTCTCTTCCTTCTTCCTAGCTCAGCTCAGCTCTCTCGGCAAGCAACCTGCAAGCACAACCGTCATATCAACTGTCTGCTCGACAGCTCCTGATCAACCTCCTCCTCTCTTGATCAACCTTCTCTGTTGATCAAGCTTCTCCTCTCCTCTATCCCCGCATCCTCCTTTGACAAGCTGTTTGCTCCACTCTCGAGCACTCAGAAGCTTCCCTCTTCTCCTCTATCCCCGCAACCTTCATCCCTCTTCCTCTCCAAGCCTGTGAGATCGAACACCCCCTCCGTGTTAGCTACCCTGGTGCCGTTTTCGCGCATCAACAAACAGGAAATCATTTTTTTGAGTTCACAGGGCAGATCTCGAGTACTAAAGAAGCATTTCTTGAGTACAACAACAGACTTTTCGAGACCTAGACGGACAGTTCTCGAGTACAACAAAACTTCTCGAGAACTAGAACAGCAGTTCTCGAGAACAAATATCATTTCTCGAGAAGAAGTAGAACACTCGAGAACATGAGGATGCCTCTCGAGAACATCATACCTTCTCGAGAAATAAGATACTTCTTGATAGCCAGAAGGGCTGTTCTCGAGTACAAAAAAAGGACTTCTCGAGAACTAGGACTTTTCTCGAGTACAAGAAAAATCTCTTGAGAATAAGGAGCTTTCTTGAGAACAAAGCCAATCTTTAAAAAAGGAAGAAGAATAATCCCAATCGTCGAACTCTGTACGAAATTCATCGAATGCAAAGACGTTTCGATGAAATCAGGTCGAACATCGTTAAACACAAAGGGAGAAACCCGCTTGACGAAGTCAGTCCGAAGATCATCAAACGCAAAACCCATTCGACAAAATCACTTCGAAGATCATCGAACGCAAAACCCGTTCGACAAAATCAGGTCGAGAATCGTCGAACGCAAAGGAAAACCCGCTCGACGAAATCTGTTATAATTCGTCGAACGCAAAGCTAGTTCCACGAATTCTGCTCGGAGTTCGTCGAGCCCAGAACCTAGAACCGCTCGACATTCGTCGAGCTTAGCTCAGTGCTTCGTCGAGCTCCGCTTGACGATCGTCGAGCTCAGTAGAGCGCCCATAAAATTCGTATGGAAAAAGAGAGTTCGACGAAAACACACCCCCTTAGGAGGGTTTCCCGAGAATCAAAAAAGCCCAAGGCTTCGATATAATAATTATCATAATCAAATGGTTGAACCAGGGAAATATGAGTTCAAATCAGAGGCCCAAACACGCCGAATTAAATGATTTAAACAGCGAAGACAACCCTAGAATCTGACGTACCATTCTTGAGAAACTATCATAAAAAGCTTACATAAGCATAGAAAATACTCACAAGGATCCAAACATGTGTAGAGACTCAAAAAAATTCGGAACTCAACAAAACTAGACAAGTCCAAGTCCTCAAAACCTCAACCTTGATACCAAGAAAAACATTCCAACCCATCAGAATCTCAAAATGAGGATAAACAAGCTCAACGGACGCAAAAATGCACAAACGGTGCAGCGCCTCCAACAAAATGAAGAGGGTAATGCCTTGACGTCGAAATAATGACGTCGACAAACCAAATAAAGACATCAGAAAATTAGGGGCGTTAAAGTCACACCCCTTAAAAAGAAGTTTCATCCTGAAACTTAACACAACTGTAAAACCAAACCCAAAACAAAACTCAATCATTACCAACATCTTGATGACATACCTGAACTAAGGGAAGAGGTGCGGATGAGATTTAAACAGCTCAGTTGGTGATGAGGGCTGTTGAAGGCGCCTTATTAAGGAGGTGCTGGGTTCGAAACCTTGCATTCTCAAAAACCCGCTGTGCTAAGAAATAGGTTGGAGAGGGGTTTGGATGCCTGGGCTGCAGCCCTGTAACGGGAGTCATAGGCAAGAAAAGCTGCAAGTTTCTTTGGGCCTCTGAGCTCTAAACCTAGGCCGTTACATAAAAAGTGCACTTTTTATGTAAGGGCCCGGGTTTAGAGCTCAGAGTCCCACAAAAACGTACAGCTTGTCTCGCCCCTAACCCCCGTTACAGGGCTGCAGCCCAGGCACCCAAACCCCTCTCTGGCACATTTCTCAGCATGGAGGGTTTTTGAGAATGCCAGGTTTCAAACCTAGCACCTCCTTAACAAGGCTCCTTCAACATCCCTCATCACCAACTGAGCTGCACCTGGGCCGTTACACCCGAGCAGATCCTGTTGCCAGGCTCTCACCTAGCTGGTAGGGATGGATATCACTCGATGGCGTCTACCCAGACCTCGAGCAGATTTTGCTGTCAGGCTCTCACCTAGCTGGCGGGGATGGATGTCGCTCGATGGCATCTACCCGGACCCCGAGCAGATCCCGTAACAAGGCTCTCACCTAGCTGGCAGGGCTGGATGTCACTCGATTGCATCTACCCAGACCCCTAGCAGATCCCTCTGTCAGGCTCTTACCTATAAGTCAGGGTTGTACGTCACTTGATGGCATCTACCCGTACCCCGAACAGATCCTACTATCAGGCTCTGTTGGAACCCCACCTATGTTTAGGGTTGATTTGGGCTAGGTTCACTATTAGGATTATAAGATGACCCAACATGTATAGTCTAGGGTCATATATTTTTATCAGGGTCAAGGTCAGTCAACAACCTAGATTGATTAGTTCTCACCTTCAGAAGACTTAGAGACAGAAGACCTCTAGAGAAAAGCAGTTTTCTAAGAGACAAAAAGTCATTCGAAGATTAGCTGAACAGAGCTCGACTTTCGTCGATCTCAGATCGACGAACTGAGATTTCTTCTCTGAGTTGAGTTCGATGAAAGCCTAGCTGAGATCGACGAACTCCGATCTCACCTCAGTAGTTCAGCTCGACGAAAGACTATCTCTGTTCAACAAACTTGGAGCTAAGTTTGGCAAGTTAATTTTCTGGTCAACGATCTTGGAGCTCAGCTCGACGAAGGAGTGGTTTTAGTTCGACGAATTTGGATCTCAGTTCAACGAGAAATTACTGAGTTCGACTAATTTATCCCAGTTTTAGTTCGACAAATTTGAATCTCAGGTCGACGAGAATTTGCTGAGTTCGACTAATTTGTCCAGGTTCAGTTCGACTACTTGTCTGATTGATTTCAGTTCAACTAAGGCATATGATTTGTAAATTATATTATAATATGTTTGTAATGCTCTGATAATTAATACACAATACTCTTATGAATATAGCCATTCTATAGCAGCATTAATTATGGTCTTCACAGAGTTATTACTTGGCTTATTTTATTGGGGCAGCTGGGGAAACTCATTAAAGATAAATTCCAGTCGTTCAACTCCCAGATTTTTTGCAGTCAGTCAAGGAAAGGAATTCAAAATTCAAAGGCTGAAATCTGCATGGAATATATATATAAGGATTATTTTTTAAAGAAAGAAAGAAGTCAGTTAGATGCGACGAAAAAGAATTTTTACAGAAAACTGAAAGAAGAATAGCACATATACAACTCAAGTTCCTTATCAATTTTTGCTTTAGGGCTTTCAAGAAACAATCCATCAACATCTGTCTAAAAGCTTACTGAAGATGAACAAGCAATCTGAAGGCCTATACCCTGAACAAAGCTTTCATTCGCCTGAACTATTCTACATCTCAGGGGGAGCTTTGACAACAACAACAATCCACTAGTCTTCTCAGAACATTGAGAAAGAGAAGATAATATTAATTTTATTTTCTCACTCGGTATAAGGTTATAACTCCCTTCAAAAGTTATCCCTTTGGTTGTTAAGTCTCCTGATTAAAAGACTTAGTTTGGTTTTTGGGCACCTGATCAAAAGCTCAAAGGGTTGCTAAATCTCCTTTATAAAATAGATCTTATGGTGACAGGGCACCTGTGCAAAAACCTATGGTGGCAGGGCACCTGATCAAAAACCTGTAGTGGATTCCTACTGGGGTGGTAGAAGAGTGGATGTACCCAAGTTTATTGGGGAACCACTATAAATTTCCTTATGTCGTCTGGTTGTGCTTTATTCTTTATTTTGCTGTGCTGTGATATATATATATATATATATATATATATATATATATATATATATATATATATATATATATATATATATATATATATATATATCATCTATTTTTAATCCGCTGTGTAAAAATAACTCAAAGTTTTTTTAAACACTCTATTCACCCCCGCCCCCTTCTGTAGTAAAGATAAGATCTATCCCTCACTTTCAATTGGTATTAGAGGGTAAGGTTAATTGGTTGTACAGGCTAACACTTGAACCAAAAGATCTTTGATATATCCCATTTACTCTAGTGTCTTTTTATATCATGGCACAAAATAAGGAGTACTCAAGCACCAGACCTCTAATATGCAATGTTAACAAGTTTATCCTTTGGAAGGCAAGGATTAGACTATATATCAATTTAATTTATGAAGACATTTATAATTCTATCTTGACAAGCCCCCCACAACTAGTGACAACTATAAGCACAAGTGTAGTTCCACCACCTGAGTGGACTAATGCTCATAGAAAAGCTAAGGGTGTTGATGCCAAGGCCAGGAACATTCCAGCTCTAACTATGCCTGACGACATATTCCAGAAAGTGGCTGAATGCACATCAGAAAAAGCCATTTGGGATTCCCTAAACCAAATGGTAGCAGGATCTGCTGATGAAAGGAAAAATAGGAGATCCCTTCTCATTTCACAATATGAGAATTTAAAGAAGGAAGAGTCAGAGTAAGTTGCAGATATGTACAACAGACTCAACCTGATTATCAATGTGCTGAAGAACTTGGACAAGAACATCTCATTAACAGAAATTAATGATAAGATTCTTATGTGCTTCCCCAGCACATGAGATTCTTGGATCTGGCCAATCAAGGACGCCAGAATCCTAAATGAGGAAAAAATATGATTTTGTTTTCCTAAACATCCACATTCAAAAAATTTTCATTAGATATTTGAGAAAAAAATATACCTTACCTCCTCCAAAGCCCTCTTCATAAACAAAAACAATCCCCTTAGCCATAATCGATGATTCTAGACTTAATATAAAATCTTTTTGAGAGCATAATTTTTAAATTGCATTTTTTCCTTTCATTCTTATAAGCTAAAGTTTTCATAATCCTAATCTACTTTTGTTAACCTAACAAATACAATATTTTGCTTTCTATTTGATTATATCGAGAAGATTTTAGCTGAAACTCTTCCTTTATTTAAATTTTTGACATAATTTAGGACTTAACTCTTATACCCCGGATAATTATTTTGATCTTTCTTTCAATTAATTCAAGCGGTAGTTAAATTTAGGACTTCTTTAATTCCTTATAAGTATATGTCCAACATTTGCTCTGGAATATCAAAAGCTTAAGTATGGGTTATTTGATAAGTTGTAATTATACGTATTTTCACGTATGTTAATTAAGTTGTTTTAGTTTATTTTTTTTACTTAATTTTGTTCAATAAAATGATTTTTTTGTAAATATTATTCTAACTTAGTTTTATTTTATTTTTTAGAAATTTTCAGAAAAAATGTCAAAATTTCAAAGTAAACGCCCGTGTACTTCTCGGTCATGCCTGTGACCTGGGCGTGTTACTTGATCCCGACAAGATGTTGACCTCAGATCGATGATCGGCATTCGACGTTCGTCGAACTACCCGATACGCCCGAATTAATCCCGTGATATGCCCGGGTCACGCCCTCGACGTTCGTAGACCTCAACTCGACGATCTACGATCGTCGAACTAAATTCGTCGGACTGCGTTCGATGATTGATGAGCATGCCCGTGACACGCACGACATGACCGTGTCAAATCCGATTCATCTAGCCTCCACTCAATGCCATCTCCACTCAATGCCAGCCACTCTATGCCATCGCCACTCAATGCCAGCCACTCAATTCCAACCACTCAACGCCATCACCACTCAATGCCAACCACTCAACTCCATCACCACTCAATTCCAGCCAACCACTCAATGCCATATTACACGCTCGTGTCAAGATTCAACACGCCCGTGACTTCCACGTGTCCCAGACAAGACAACACCGATGACTAATTGACACGATGCCTTTCCTAGATAAACCTCCCCGACATGCCACCTACACGCCCGTGACAGCAAGGTCACGCCCGTGATTTCCACGTGTACTACCCCAAAAGTCAAACCAACCATCAATTCTTTGGATGAAATCAACAACAGTACTGACACGCCCCCCTACACGCCCGTGACCTACAGCGTGTACTCAGAATTTTTTGCTTATAAATAGAAGATTGCTATAAGATCCAATGTTCTTCTTTTTGAGCCATTTTTCTTTGGGTAAATGCTACTTAGATGCTTCTTCAAGGCTATGTAAGGGGATTTTCTCCCCCTCTCTTTTATTTTTGTTTTAGCTTTGTAATCCACTTTTCATCTTAATAAAATTAGTAGCTTTTTCCTCCTTATGTGGTTATGGACTTCATCTAAGCACCCATCCTTAAGCAATCTTATTTTTAATTTGTTTTATCGTTGTTTTTCTCTTCTTTAAGATGGGTGTGTGTGTGTATGAGATTAGATTTCATGCTTTATGTTTTTGTTATTTTCTTTACTTAACTTTGTTTCGACTTAGGATTTTTCTGCACTTTTTTATGTTCATCTTTATAGATTTATAAAAATAGTTTGAAAGTGGCTTTGTTTTCTTTTTTACTTGATCTTTTTTTTTCATAAAACATTTTATTCTTTTACTCTTTCATCCACTTTTTAAGCATCTTTATAAAGTTATAAGAATGGATAAGTTATTATTTTGATATTTCGAACAATTTTATTTTGCTTTTAATTTTCAAAACTTTTGTTCCTTTAATCGTTATTTTCTCTTTTTATGCATTTCTATCAAGTTCTAACGGTAGAAATATAGTTATTTTAATTTTTTGAACACTTTGTTTTTCGTATTTTTTCATATGTGTGTGAGTGTGTGAGTTAGCTTTTTATTGCTTTTATTATTTATGTAGAGTGTGTGGCTGTGTTTTTATTCAAGTAGAGTGGGTTTGTTTTTATTTTATGTAGACTGTGTGTGTGTGTGTGTTTTATTTCTGTAGAGTGTGTACGTTTTATTCTTATAGAGTGTGTGAGTGTGTGCATCTATTTCCTCCTACTCGTTTGAGCAGGACTCACTTTAATTTCTCTCCTACTTATTTGAGTAGGATTTGCCATTTTACTGCTTTCATTTCCCATCTACTCGTTTGAGTAGGATTTATCATTTTACTGCTTTCATTTCCCGCCTACTCGTTTGAGTGGCACTTGCATTTTGCTGCTTTCATTTTCAGCTTTCATTTACTTTTTTCATTTCCCGCCTACTCATTTGAGTAGGACACGCACTTTCAATTTTGCATTTTTTTCGCAAGCCATCCTCATTCTGATGAGTGGCTAACCCCTCTTAACCCTCAATATCGAAGATCATTGGGACAAATAAAATCGCTTTAAATAATTAAAGGTCATTTTTTTCTCTTTAATTAAATTACTTAAGATTTACTCCGGGTTTACGATGCGTAGAACTACATATCGATGTGTGAGCTCTATTTCCGTAGTGCATACACTAGCTTGCAGAGAGGCCGTGCGTTTAGACCGATCACCCATGGGTAAAGGGAGTTCTGCACTAACCCTCGAGAGAGGAGGCGCGTAATTCTACCAAATTTGGTTCCACACCCAATAACGGGGTTGTTAGCGTAATGCAGGCAATAAGAGGAATCCTTCGTCAGATGAGAGCCCGGTCGAATAGTCTTAATGTTCAGGTGAGCGATAGTACTAGAGATAGGTGAGCTCATTTTTGTGGAACCTCCACGGCTAAGACTCCGCATTAATTAATTTGAAATTTAGGATCTCTATTTATTCAAAGTTTATTTTAGTTTAGATTCAATTTGATACAGTTGTGCTATTTCTTCATCGCTCCTTTTTATTGTTTACCTTCTGTTTATATATATATAAATAATAACCTAACAAGTTATAATCGGTAAAATAAGTCCCCTTCAGGGAAGAGTAGAAATAATCAACCCGTCCCCGAGAACAATACGACACTGATATTTCTTACCGGAATAGCCTGTACTACACGCGATAGGTGCACTTGCCTTCTTTCGTTAAAACTCGGTTTCAACTTTTTTATAGATAATAAATCTGTGCGCCCCGTCCTTTCAAAATAAATAAACCATTTGCCTTTCCAAAAATAGACCCGCGGGGCGCCGCGAGTTTTAACCATTAAGTTTTTGCCGTCGTTGCCGGGTAATTTTCGTGTTGTTATTTCAAACTCTGGAAAGCTATTATTTTTACCTATATTTCTTTGTATATATAAAAAAATGGTCAACCAAAAAAATTACTACTACTACTACTAGTGTAAGACCCCATTTTTTTTTCTTTCTCGACACCGGGGTCTTAGGCCCAGAACCGCCGTTTTGTGGTGACTCCTTCACGCCTTGAAGCGGCATCACCACAAAACGCCGTTTCTGCCGGCCAATTCGATCGCAGCATAGTAACAAAATTAGAGTAATATCATGCGTAGCAAAACTCTAAGTAAAAGTCCACAGAAATATCACATCAAGTAAAATATCTCCACGATGGGAGAGTCCACAAAACCAAGCACTGTAAATAAGGGCTTATGCCCGATACATCAATTCCTCACCACAAGATCTCTCATGAGGAAATAAAATAAAAACTACTAGAGTAAGGGCCTCACGGTCCCAGCTGTCTGAACTCCTGTGCTAGACCGCCCTATCTCCAAGCGTGTCAACCTCTGGGGCTGCTCCTCCAATCTGGGCTCCGCGATCCCCTAAATGATGTGGTTCGAAAACCGTTAGTCTAAAAGACTAAGTCCTATCATCCCCCACCCCTTCCCCCGTGGCTCCTAGGCACCGAGCGGAGAGGAAGAAAGGGAGGACTTGAAAGTGGAGAGTATATCAAATGCAGGTGACGGTGGACCTAAAACTAGCAATTTATATAGTAACTAATCATATTTGTAAACAAGTAAAGTAAAGTGACCTTAACTTATATGGGTACATATAAGCAAGGGGTCTTTTGCAAGGCTCCCATCGTATAAAGAGTCCCATACCAATTTATATGTTGGGGTGTCGGTTATTAACACCAATATATATATGTAAAGAAAATTAACCCTAATTTATAAACTTGCCCACACAAGCTTATAGACCAAGGGGTCGTTTTGCAGGGCCTAATGTATAAGTGTCCCATACCACTTATATTTTAGGTGTCAAAGGTTAAATGAATCGCTTATGCTATGACATGCAAGTGGGTATGATGGATCAAGCAAGTGCAACACACACACCCGACTCTGTGCACACAGACCTTTAGTTCCCCCTTTCTGGAGCCTCACCTCCCAGGATACCTCCGTAGTGGCAGACGGAAGCGGTGGGTTGGGCCTCGCCCACCTCTAAACCAGTATAGCACTACTGGTCAGACCTATCGTACGCCTCAACGCTGGTGCACAAGCGGACTCCTGCGTACTCTTGCCGGCTGGCGCACCGGACTTCTGTTGGCGAAGTGCTATCACAACACTTGCCGAGTCAACGTATTGGTGTCTGTGCTAAGATCCTCCAATACCGAAGACCCACCACCTTAATATCATTCCTTTTATGCACATGCAAATTTACGTACCGACACCGAGTCGAAGCTCACCGGGCCATCCTGCCCTCTTACCACAACGACCGAGCCTACTGCTTGATCATCTAGTCAAAACTACTTCCCGTAACCTCGGGGTGTGTGAGAGTGAAACCCTAGTTATTCTAGTTACTCTTGAAGTTTCATTACTCCTATGAGTTGCGTTAGCCCAGGACTGCCCAAGGTATTCCCCGTGAAGGGCTCTCGAAGGCACTAGGAACTACGATGGGATTACGCCCAAAGCTCCCTTTCGCAAGGCACTTATTATTATTGGTTACTACACAAATCTCTCAATCCCTTAGGGTTATAATTGAATCCTAACCCAAGTGTATATGACTCCTTCTTTTCAACGAGGATGAGTGATCCTTTGTCGATCCCGAACCCCACACAACTCTAACCAACCTCCACTACTCATCTACACTTCTGATGACAAACCTAAATCACCTACCAGACTAATGCCCCATTATTCCAACTTCCTAAACTCATTGTGCACTTTAATTTGATTTCTGCTGTTTTTACTAATTGCAGACCACCCTAAGCTAATATGATGTACTCAATAGGTGATACTCTAAATTCTCCTCCAATAACTCTACAAATTTTACCAGAGGTCTATTATGATAAATATAGTCTAAATTCAGAAAATTATATTTTTCCCAATTAATCTACTATTTATTGAATTTCCTCAACAACTAGGCCATAGTCAATTTGAACATGAACCATAAGATTTGCTCAGGTAATGGCCTCCTAAAATTTTTATCCACTAAATAACAGAGAAATATTATTGGTTGCCAATTTTCATAATTTTCCATATAGTTCTTGACCTCTAAAAGATTTATTAAAAATAATTCCCAAGATCAAATATAATGAAGGAAGTGCCACAAATATGTCTCCAATAATTATGTAAAAATTACTAGGGCTTCATAAGGAACTAGAAACATCATGATGAAGAAATTAAAATTTTTCAGACCATCTAAATGTCATTATTAAATTTACCAATGTTCCATAGGATTAAATAATTAAAGAAGCAACTACTAAATATCATTCTTCAAAAATTTCATAAAATTTACAGAGATGGGTACCATTATTACAAGCCCCTTTGCTAAGTTTCATCAGATTTAATCAAGTATATTTATCTCCAAAAATTCCTAAGTGGAAATTGTAAAACATGACTTTGTGAATAAAGTACCACAAATATTCATCCAAACTTTATTATAAAATTTCCAGAGATGTATATACCCTAAACAACTACCCATTCCAAAACTCAGCCCTTTTCAGAAGGTTTTGGTATTAGAACTTATGATTTCAAAGCTAGTGCCCTAAACTAGGGTTATAGATTTAAGGGGTTTAAAGTCTTCCAAATGCCCTAAAATTTTAACCACAGGACCATAGTAAGCCTATGGACATCTGTCCCAAGTTTCAAGCCCATCCAAGGTCTTTTGACCCCAAATTCCTCAAACCCTAGAAATTTACCCTAAAGGGCCTACCCTAAAATTCTAGGGCTACCCTAGTCCAAACCACTCCAAACTTCATAAGTGAGTGTAAAAAGTCAAAGTATATCAGTGGCCAAAATTTCAGCCTCTGATGAGGGAATTTGGCCACTCAACCACCAAATAGTGGTTTTTGACCAAAATACCCTTATAGGGTCATATATAGGGTGGGTAAATTACCTATCCTAAACATCTCCAAATGAGCTAAAGTTTTAACCCTAGACCTATCATGACATCTAAGACCACCCACCAAAATTTGGGGGAGTTTTAAATTAATTAGGTCACATAATTAAATTAATCATGATTTATTAAATTTTTCTAAAAACTATAGAAAAATGTTCTCCAAAAATTCTAAATTTTGGACAGGTTCTAGATATGACTAAGACCTTCTCACTGCCCAAATTTCAACTTGTTTGGACAAGGAATGAAGTGTGGGCACCAAAATAATTTCTGTTTAGGTCTAGGTATAGGTCCTACCAAAAAGGGTACCCTGGTCTAACCAGTGGCCCAAAAGGGTCCAAACAATTTTTGCTACAAACTAGACACCCTAAGCTACAATTTTCATGTTGGGCAGATTTCCATTCAGGGTCCCTAAGTATTTTTAAAAATTAAATACATTAAATACATCAAATGTGACAGAAATGAAATAATATTCATTTAAATCCTAAAGTATCTGATTGATGCTGCGCGAATCTTGGCGCAGATCAACGGCGCGGGGTTATCGTCCCCGATGAGCCAATGGCCAGGATTGCTTCTTCCTGTGCCGACTTCAAGCGTCTGCCGCCGGCCACCCAGTCCCTTCCCCGGCCGGCCACCGCCACCATCACCTCCGTTGAGGTGGTGGCTATCGCCAGACGGCGGCACAGCCGCCGGAGGGGCGGATTCCGGCGATCCAACCAAGAAATTTCTCGGCCGAAAGCCATGAATTTTCTGAATTGGATCGGGCTCAATTGTGCCCGAACCTCGGCCCTAATGAAACCTAAGATCTGCCCATGAGAAAAGAGGAGGAGGAGGACCTTGTTGGCGGCCTGGAGACGAGCGGATCTGCGGGTTGACATGGTGGTGGCACCGCCGATCGGATTTCTGCAATCTCCCAGTAAACTCGCCGGATTTCTTCAGTTAATGATTGGGAAATTCTCCTCCAAGCTCACTGGTGGTGTTTAAATCATCAGAGGGGGAGAAGAATGGAAGAAACTGCCATAGCCATCATGGCCATTAAAGGCTTGTTTCGGCCATGATGGTGGAGGCTGTAACAGCCCCTTGATAGCCAGGAAAACGGCTGGAAACTCCTCCCCTTCACTGGAGGAGATGAATGCTGCCATCAATGGGGACCATTGGCCTTTCCTTGGCCAATCTCCTCCTTCAACTCTCTTTCCCCTTTTCTCTCTCCTCCATTAGTGTGGGATGAAGCTTTCTCTCTCTTTCCTAGTCACCAAAACTGACCATGCTGACTCCCCAGCCTATTGGCAGCCCTTTCCACCCATAATATTTCATTATGTTGTGGTTAACTTAAAAGGAAAAAGGGGTTGAGCTTGGGTTGACTCATTTAGGCTAATTTGACCTAACACTAGAATAGAGTTGACCTCGGTCAACATGACCATTTGAGTTGACCCCAATGGGTCCTTGGTGACCTATTGGACTCCCTTAAGGTCTAGGAAGACTTGAGTAAGGTTGGTTGGGCATCTTGGGGGTCACATGCCCCTTGGTAAGGGCACTTTGATCATTTAGGGCCAGAGTTGACTTGGGTCAACAAAACCATTTGGGTTGACCCCATTGGGTCCTTGGTGACCCATTGGCCTCCCCTAAGGTCTAGGAAGGGTTATGTAGGGTTACCCTGCACTTTGGAGGTCACATACCCTTAGTAAGGGTACTTTGACCAGATTAGGAGCTTGAGTTGACTTGGGTCAACCTGGCCTCTAGGGCTGACCCCAATGTGTCCTTAGTGACCCATTGACCTCACTTTAGGGTTAGGAGGGCATAGGTGGGGTCCTCTAGGCTAGGAGTAGGTCAATTGACCCTAAGTAGGCTAGTTTGACCCATTTAGGGCTAGGGTTGACCTTGGTCAATTGAGCCTCTTTGTTTGACCCCAATGGGTCCTTATGGCTCTAATGGGCCTCCCAAGGTATTAGGGGTGTTGTGGTAGGGTCTTGGGGTCAAGGTGTAGCCCATGGTCATCCTAAACCATGGTTCAGAGTTCTACTATTTGCAAACCATGGTGATCCCCCACCTTTCTGTCCCCTATCTCTTGACTCATTACTGGCTTCCTAGGGTTTGTCATGACCTAGTCATGGCCAAAACCACTCTTAGGGGTCTAGTTGGAAATGGGATGTTACAAATCCCAATAAACAAAACAAAGATTTCGTCCCCGAAATCAAAGTTGAGTCTACGGGACTTACTACCGAAGAAAAGAACCTTGTAACATCCCAGCATGGCGGCTTGTTTGCTAAAATTGGTTTAAAGGGAAACCTAGATCTATGTCCATTTCGCCCAATCGGCAGACCAAGATCCCAATAAACAAGGATAAGCCCCCAATAAACAAAAGATAAGCCTCTATCTGCCTAGAGCAGCCCTTAGTAAATTAAAGCAGGAGAATAAATTAACATCTTGAGGGGTCTGAGAGGTATACCTGACTGAATAGCTCTGGATATTTCTGTTGCATCAGATCCTGCGGCTCCCAAGTATGCTCCTCTTGGCCGTGGTTCCTCCACAGAACCTTGACTAAGGGAATCTTTTTGCGTCGCAGGATCCGTACTCCTTTATCATCGATCCGCACCGGCTCCAAGTGAACAGATCGGTCTGAAGCTACCGGCCCTTCGGTGGTCGTAATCCGCTGCTCCGGGCATAGTAGAGCCCTTCTCAGCGAGGATATGTGGAAAACATCATGCAGAGCTGCCAGCTCTGGTGGCAACTCCAGCCTGTAAGCCAGGACCCCTATCCGCTCCAGGATCCTGTAAGGGCCCATGTATCTGGGGCTGAGCTTCTTCCTTCGGCCACGCATCCGAGAAACTCCATGCATAGGCCGGATCTTCAAAAACACACGGTCCCCGACCTGAAATTCCACCTGACGATGGCGGGCGTCATAATACTTGGCCTGCCTGCTCTGTGCCTCTAACATCCTGTCCCTGATCAACCTCACCTGAGCCTCGGTGTCTTCAACAAAATCCGATCCCAAAGCCTTCGGGTCCTCGTCCTGAATCCAAGAGAGTGGGGTTCTACATTTCCGTCCATATAGAGCCTCGTAGGGGGCCATGCCTATGCTGGCCTGATGACTGTTGTTGTACGAGAATTCCACCATCGGTAACATCCTTTTCCAAGGCTCTCCTCGGTCTAGGATGCATAGACGTAGCAGGTCTTCCAGTGTCCGGTTTGTGCGCTCTGTCTGCCCATCCGTCTGAGGGTGGAAGGCGGTGCTAAAAGTCAGTCGAGTGCCCAAGTATGCCTGAACCGACCGCCATTCCCTGGATGTAAACCGACCGTCCCGATCTGACACGATCGTCCTGGGTACTCCATGATAGCGGATGTACTGCTCCACAAACTTCCGAACCAGAACCCCCACTGAATCGTCCTTCCTGACTGGTATAAATCTAGCCACCTTCGTCAATCGATCTACGATGACCCATATCGAATCATTTCCCGTTCGTGATCGGGGGAGACAATGAATAAAATCCATCGCAATATCCTCAAGCTTCCATTCTGGCACTGGAAGAGGTTGCAACAATCCCGCGGGGTTTCTGCATTCCGCCTTCACCAACTGGCAGGCTTCGCAATGGGTCACGAAGTGTGTAATATCCCTCTTCATTCCTGGCCAGAACATCATCCTCTTCAGATCGGCCATCATCTTGGTGATTCCCGGGTGTATCGAATACCTACTGCAATGTGCTTCCGCCATGATATCCTCCCGGATCTGACCTCCTGCGGGTATATAAATCCTTCCTCTGAAGTACAATAGCCCATCCTTCAAGGTATAATCCCCCGTCGAACCCTCCTCCAAGGTTCGAAATATCGGTTCCGTCCGAGGGTCTGTCTTCTGCCCTTCCCTGATGCGGTCCCGGATATCATCAATAGCGATCATCGACGCCAGATACTCCATGTATAATTCTGGATCGTCCTCGGATACTAGGGATATCTGCATGTCCCTGAATGACCGGACCAGCTCCATAGACATAAGCTGAGGTCCCTTCCCTGAAGCATCTCCTCTCCGGCTCAACGCATCCGCCACCACGTTCGCCTTCCCGGGGTGGTAGTGCATAGTATACTCATAATCTGTCAGGAACTCCACCCAACGCCTTTGTCTGATGTTGAGGTCTTTTTGCGTGTCCACGTATCTCAGGTTCTGGTGGTCGGAGAAGATGTCGCAATGAACCCCGTACAGATAGTGCCGCCAAATCTTCAAGGCGAAGATTACCGCGCCCATCTCCAGATCGTGGACCGGGTAATTTTTCTCGTGAATCTTCAACTGTCGAGAGGCATAAGCTATCACATGCCCGTTCTGCATCAGAACGGCACCCATCCCTTGGTAGGAGGCGTCGGTATACACCTGGAATCCCTCCCTTCCTGACGGAATAGCGAGGATGGGAGCCGAAGTGAGCCGACTCTTCAGCTCCACGAAGGCTGCCTCGCACTGTGGTGTCCAAATAAAAGGGGATTCCTTCTTCGTCAGAGTCGTAAGAGGGAGCGCGATCCGGGAGAATCCCTCTACAAACTTCCGGTAGTACCCGGCAAGTCCCAAGAATCTCCGTACATCTGTCGCCGTCTTCAATGGTGGCCAATCCTGAACGGCCCGAATCTTGGGCGGGTCTACCGCCAACCCAGCCCCACTGACGATATGGCCCAAGAAGGCCACCTCCTTTAGCCAAAACTGGCATTTGCTGAATTTTGCGTACAGCTGATGCTCCTGTAACCTCTCCAATGTCAAGGTCAGGTGTCGTGCGTGCTCCCCTTCCGTCTTTGAGTAGACAAGGATGTCGTCAATAAAGATGATGACGAATACGTCCAAATATTCCTTGAACACCCTGTTCATAAGGCTCGTAAATGCTGATGGTGCATTCGTGAGCCCGAACGGCATCACTGTGAACTCGAACAGTCCGTATCGGCTACTGAAAGCGGTCTTCGAAATGTCCTCTTCTCGGATCCGCAGCTGATAATAGCCTGACCATAAGTCAAGTTTCGAGAAGAAATGTGCTCCCTCCAGCTGGTCGAACAACTCATCGATTCGTGGGAGTGGGTAGGTATTCCGAACCGTGAGTCTATTCAGCGCTCGATAGTCTATGCACAGGCGGAGACTTCCGTCCTTCTTCTTGACAAACAGCACCGGGGCTCCCCACGGTGAAGAACTTGGCCGGACGAACCCTGCCTCTACAAGTTCCTGCAGCTGACTCCGGAACTCCGCCAACTCCTTCGGGGCCATCCGGTAAGGGGCCCTAGATGCCGGCCTGGCTCCGGGCACTAACTCTATCTGAAAATCCTGCTCTCGACACGGAGGTAGTCCTGGCAATTTCTCTGGGAAGACGTCGACGAAGTCCCGCACCACTGGGATGTCTGTCATGGCCCCCTTGGCCTCCTCTATCTCAAACAGAATCTGGTAAACCTCCTCCCCTGTAGATGGGCCTTAACGGCCTGTACTGAAGATAAAAGCACACAAGAGGCGGATCTTATACCTTCGATGACAATAAACGAGTCTCCATGCCTCACTGTGATCTTCTTCGCTTGGCAATCAATCTGGGCATGGTTCCAGTGCAACCATGTCATGCCCAGGATCAACTCGAAGATTGGCATTCTAAGAATCGTTGCCGCCACTTCGAATGGCTTCCCGCCAATCTCCGCCTCCATGTTGCAGTCGGCAGAGGTGAATAGTTCCGATCCATCAGGTAAACGCACCCTCCTCGTCAGGCCTGTGAACCGTTCTACGCCTTCTAGCCCTTCCACGAAAGCCTCTGATATGAACGAGTGCGAAGCACCCGTGTCGAACAATGTGCAGGCGGGTTTGCCGCTGACGAAGACTATACCTGGATCGGTTAAACGTCTTAGGATTCTGTAACTAGTTTCTTCATATTTAATCATTTTTTTTGAGAAGTTCTAGAAATTTACAGCAGAGATAATGGAATTTTTATTTAAATAATTTAAAAAAAACTCTTGTCATACCTGTTATGACTTGCTCCGGGTTTCGAGGCTGTGCCAGATCCAAGGCATACGCCTGCTCCCTTTCCGGTCTACGATCGCCACCTGGGTATCCACGTCCTCGGCCACGACCCCGGCCTCCGAAGTATGGCGCTGGTGGGGCAGCCTGTGGTGCTGGTGGGGCAGCCTGTGGTGCTGGTGGGGGTGCCCTCCCCATGGGACAGTTCCTCCTAATGTGCCCCACCTGGTGACAATCGAAGCACACTGGCGGTTGATACGCCATTCCCCCGGGTCTCTGTTCGTCCCGCCTCTGAACTGGTGGTGGAGCCATCAACACTGGTCTTCCTATCTCCTGTCTCGCCTCCTGATGAGGCTGGTCTTCTACCCTTCTTCCATCTGTGATGCGGCCCCGCCGCTGATCATTTCGGGCTCCCCGGCTCTGGTCTTCATTTGGCCGCTTCCGGCCCCGAGTAGTAAGCCAATCCGCCTCGATTCTTTTCGCCATCTCCAAAATCCGGGAGATGGGCCCGTCAGATACAAATAGTAAGGTCTCCCTCAGCTCCTCCCGCAGGCCCTTGTAGAACCTTTTCGTATACCCAGCTTCGTCCAACTGATATGAGTCTGCAAACCGGGCTAAATGATCAAACTCTCGGTGGTACTCCACCACAGTCTTGCTCCCTTGCCTCAACTGCAAAAACCTGTCCTCCAGCTCATCTCTGGCTGATTGCGGAACAAAGTGCTCCAATAGAGCGCCCTTGAATTCCTCCCAAGCTATCTCTGCAGCCGTCCTGTCAGCAAACATCGTATCCAGGGAAGTCTTCCACCACCTCTTAGCATGAGATTCCAAGCAAGACACGACCAAGGGCACCCTTTCCTCCCACGGGCACTTGATTCTAGTCAACATCTCGTACATGATATCTAGCCACTCCTCTGTCCGGACGGCAGACTCAGTCCCACAGTAGGATGGGGGAGCGAGTCCTCGAAAGATACTCAGCCAGTTGACGCTCGGGTTTGGCTGCGGAGCCAGAACCTGTTGAGCCCTGAAAGCATCCAAAATGGCTGTCAACGTCTGTCCCACCTCCGACTGTAGGAAAGGAGTAGGGACCGGGGGAGGTGGTGCAACGTCCGGAGTCCGCTGGGCCCCGCCTTGTGGTGTGGGCTGAGCTGGAGGCTGCGAAACAAACTATATTAGTGGGTAATCAACTCAATTATATGCAAAGTGGACTATTTTACAAGTGATTCCTCCTTAGGGTCTCACCACTGCTTTCGCTGCTAGTTTGTCCGCAAACTAAGCTCTCGCGGGGGTGGACCAGGGGTTGTGGACTGTTACTTGTCGATCGAGGTTTCCTCTGATACCACTTGTAAGACCCATTTTTTTTCTTTCTCGACACCGGGGTCTTAGGCCCAGAACCGCCGTTTTGCGGTGACTCCTTCACGCCTTGAAGCGGCATCACCACAAAACGCCGTTTCTGCCGGCCAATTCGATCGCAGCATAGTAACAAAATTAGAGTAATATCATGCGCAGCAAAACTCTAAGTAAAAGTCCACAGAAATATCACATCAAGTAAAATATCTCCACGATGGGAGAGTCCACAAAACCAAGCACTGTAAATAAGGGCTTATGCCCGATACATCAATTCCTCACCACAAGATCTCTCATGAGGAAATAAAATAAAAACTACTAGAGTAAGGGCCTCACGGTCCCAGCTGTCTGAACTCCTGTGCTAGACCGCCCTATCTCCAAGCGTGTCAACCTCTGGGGCTGCTCCTCTAATCTGGGCTCCGCGATCCCCTAAATGATGTGGTTCGAAAACCGTTAGTCTAAAAGACTAAGTCCTATCATCCCCCACCCCTTCCCCCGTGGCTCCTAGGCACCGAGCGGAGAGGAAGAAAGGGAGGACTTGAAAGTGGAGAGTATATCAAATGCAGGTGACGGTGGACCTAAAACTAGCAATTTATATAGTAACTAATCATATTTGTAAACAAGTAAAGTAAAGTGACCTTAACTTATATGGGTACATATAAGCAAGGGGTCTTTTGCAAGGCTCCCATCGTATAAAGAGTCCCATACCAATTTATACGTTGGGGTGTCGGTTATTAACAGCAATATATATGTAAAGAAAATTAACCTTAATTTATAAACTTGCCCACACAAGCTTATAGACCAAGGGGTCGTTTTGCAGGGCCTAATGTATAAGTGTCCCATACCACTTATATTTTAGGTGTCAAAGGTTAAATGAATCGCTTATGCTATGACATGCAAGTGGGTATGATGGATCAAGCAAGTGCAACACACACACCCGACTCTGTGCACACAGACCTTTAGTTCCCCCTTTCTGGAGCCTCACCTCCCAGGATACCTCCGTAGTGGCAGACGGAAGCGGTGGGTTGGGCCTCGCCCACCTCTAAACCAGTATAGCACTACTGGTCAGACCTATCGTATGCCTCAACGCTGGTGCACAAGCGGACTCCTGCGTACTCTTGCCGGCTGGCGCACCGGACTTCTGTTGGCGAAGTGCTATCACAACACTTGCCGAGTCAACGTATTGGTGTCTGTGCTAAGATCCTCCAATACCGAAGACCCACCACCTTAATATCATTCCTTTTATGCACATGCAAATTTACGTACCGACACCGAGTCGAAGCTCACCGGGCCATCCTGCCCTCTTACCACAACGACCGAGCCTACTGCTTGATCATCTAGTCAAAACTACTTCCCGTAACCTCGGGGTGTGTGAGAGTGAAACCCTAGTTATTCTAGTTACTCTTGAAGTTTCATTACTCCTATGAGTTGCGTTAGCCCAGGACTGCCCAAGGTATTCCCCGTGAAGGGCTCTCGAAGGCACTAGGAACTACGATGAGATTACGCCCAAAGCTCCCTTTCGCAAGGCACTTATTATTATTGGTTACTACACAAATCTCTCAATCCCTTAGGGTTATAATTGAATCCTAACCCAAGTGTATATGACTCCTTCTTTTCAACGAGGATGAGTGATCCTTTGTCGATCCCGAACCCCACACAACTCTAACCAACCTCCACTACTCATCTACACTTCTGATGACAAACCTAAATCACCTACCAGACTAATGCCCCATTATTCCAACTTCCTAAACTCATTGTGCACTTTAATTTGATTTCTGCTGTTTTTACTAATTGCAGACCACCCTAAGCTAATATGATGTACTCAATAGGTGATACTCTAAATTCTCCTCCAATAACTCTACAAATTTTACCAGAGGTCTATTATGATAAATATAGTCTAAATTCAGAAAATTATATTTTTCCCAATTAATCTACTATTTATTGAATTTCCTCAACAACTAGGCCATAGTCAATTTGAACATGAACCATAAGATTTGCTCAGGTAATGGCCTCCTAAAATTTTTATCCACTAAATAACAGAGAAATATTATTGGTTGCCAATTTTCATAATTTTCCATATAGTTCTTGACCTCTAAAAGATTTATTAAAAATAATTCCCAAGATCAAATATAATGAAGGAAGTGCCACAAATATGTCTCCAATAATTATGTAAAAATTACTAGGGCTTCATAAGGAACTAGAAACATCATGATGAAGAAATTAAAATTTTTCAGACCATCTAAATGTCATTATTAAATTTACCAATGT
The DNA here is from genome assembly GCA_039583875.1 of Platanthera guangdongensis. Taxonomy (NCBI): domain Eukaryota; kingdom Viridiplantae; phylum Streptophyta; class Magnoliopsida; order Asparagales; family Orchidaceae; genus Platanthera; species Platanthera guangdongensis. The sequence goes on from CM077158.1 coordinate 85,161,594, forward strand.
TCCATAGGATTAAATAATTAAAGAAGCAACTACTAAATATCATTCTTCAAAAATTTCATAAAATTGCCAGAGATGGGTACCATTATTACAAGCCCCTTTGCTAAGTTTCATCAGATTTAATTAAGTATATGTATCTCCAAAAATTCCTAAGTGGAAATTGTAAAACATGACTTTGTGAATAAAGTACCACAAATATTCATCCAAACTTTATTATAAAATTTCCAGAGATGTATATACCCTAAACAACTACCCATTCCAAAACTCAGCCCTTTTCAGAAGGTTTTGGTATTAGAACTTATGATTTCAAAGCTAGTGCCCTAAACTAGGGTTATAGATTTAAGGGGTTTAAATTCTTCCAAATGCCCTAAAATTTTAACCACAGGACCATAGTAAGCCTATGGACATCTGTCCCAAGTTTCAAGCCCATCCAAGGTCTTTTGACCCCAAATTCCTCAAACCCTAGAAATTTACCCTAAAGGGCCTACCCTAAAATTCTAGGGCTACCCTAGTCCAAACCACTCCAAACTTCATAAGTGAGTGTAAAAAGTCAAAGTATATCAGTGGCCAAAATTTCAGCCTCTGATGAGGGAATTTGGCCACTCAACCACCAAATAGTGGTTTTTGACCAAAATACCCTTATAGGGTCATATATAGGGTGGGTAAATTACCTATCCTAAACATCTCTAAATGAGCTAAAGTTTTAACCCTAGACCTATCATGACATCTAAGACCACCCAACAAAATTTGGGGGAGTTTTAAATTAATTAGGTCACATAATTAAATTAATCATGATTTATTAAATTTTTTTAAAAACTATAGAAACATGTTCTCCAAAAATTCTAAATTTTGGCCAGGTTCTAGATATGACTAAGACCTTCTCACTGCCCAAATTTCAACTTGTTTGGACAAGGAATGAAGTGTGGGCACCAAAAATAATTTCTGTTTAGGTCTAGGTATAGGTCCTACCAAAAAGGGTACCCTGGTCTAACCATTGGCCCAAAAGGGTCCAAACAATTTTTTCTACAAAGTAGACACCCTACGCTACAATTTTCATGTTGGGCAGATTTCCATTCAGGGTCCCTAAGTATTTTTAAAAATTAAATACATTAAATACATCAAATGTGACAGAAATGAAATAATATTCATTTAAATCCTAAAGTATCTGATTGATGCCGCGCGAATCTTGGCGCAGATCAACGGCGCGGGGTTATCGTCTCCGATGAGCCAACGGCCAGGATTGCTTCTTCCTATGCCGACTTCAAACGTCTGCCGCCGGCCACCCAGTCCCTTCCCGGCCGGCCACCGCCACCATCACCTCCGTTGAGGTGGTGGCTATCGCCAGACGGCGGCAAAGCCGCCGGAGGGGCGGATTCCGGCGATCCAACCAAGAAATTTCTCGGCCGAAAGCCATGAATTTTCTGAATTGGATCGGGCTCAATTGTGCCCGAACCTCGGCCCTAATGAAACCTAAGATCTGCCCATGAGAAAAGAGGAGGATGAGGACCTTGTTGGCGGCCTGGAGACGAGCGGATCTGCGGGTTGACATGGTGGTGGCGCCGCCGATCGGATTTCTGCAATCTCCCAGTAAACTCGCCGGATTTCTTCAGTTAAGGATTGGGAAATTCTCCTCCAAGCTCACTGGTGGTGTTTAAATCATCAGAGGGGGAGAAGAATGGAAGAAACTGCCATAGCCATCATGGCCATTAAAGGGTTGTTTCGGCCATGATGGTGGAGGCTGTAACAGCCCCTTGACAGCCAGGAAAACGGCTGGAAACTCCTCCCCTTCACTGGAGGAGATGAATGCTGCCATCAATGGGGACCATTGGCCTTTCCTTGGCCAATCTCCTCCTTCAACTCTCTTTCCCCTTTTCTCTCTCCTCCATTAGTGTGGGATGAAGCTTTCTCTCTCTTTCCTAGTCACCAAAACTGACCATGCTGACTCCCCAGCCTATTGGCAGCCCTTTCCACCCATAATATTTCATTATGTTGTGGTTAACTTAAAAGGAAAAAGGGGTTGAGCTTGGGTTGACTCATTTAGGCTAATTTGACCTAACACTAGAATAGAGTTGACCTCGGTCAACATGACCATTTGAGTTGACCCCAATGGGTCCTTGGTGACCTATTGGACTCCCTTAAGGTCTAGGAAGACTTGAGTAAGGTTGGTTGGGCATCTTGGGGGTCACATGCCCCTTGGTAAGGGCACTTTGATCATTTAGGGCCAGAGTTGACTTGGGTCAACAAAACCATTTGGGTTGACCCCATTGGGTCCTTGGTGACCCATTGGCCTCCCCTAAGGTCTAGGAAGGGTTATGTAGGGTTACCCTGCACTTTGGAGGTCACATACCCTTAGTAAGGGTACTTTGACCAGATTAGGAGCTTGAGTTGACTTGGGTCAACCTGGCCTCTAGGGCTGACCCCAATGTGTCCTTAGTGACCCATTGACCTCACTTTAGGGTTAGGAGGGCATAGGTGGGGTCCTCTAGGCTAGGAGTAGGTCAATTGACCCTAAGTAGGCTAGTTTGACCCATTTAGGGCTAGGGTTGACCTTGGTCAATTGAGCCTCTTTGTTTGACCCCAATGGGTCCTTATGGCTCTAATGGGCCTCCCAAGGTATTAGGGGTGTTGTGGTAGGGTCTTGGGGTCAAGGTGTAGCCCATGGTCATCCTAAACCATGGTTCAGAGTTCTACTATTTGCAAACCATGGTGATCCCCCACCTTTCTGTCCCCTATCTCTTGACTCATTACTGGCTTCCTAGGGTTTGTCATGACCTAGTCATGGCCAAAACCACTCTTAGGGGTCTAGTTGGAAATGGGATGTTACAACTAGTAATAATAATAATAATAAAATTACTTTTTAAAACATAAAAAAATACTTTAAAAAAATTTATCATATTATTATTATCTACAAAAACAAAAAATTTGAAATGTTGATGTTTCCAAAAATTAAAAATCAAAAAAACATAAAAATTTAAAAAATCTAACAACTAAAAATTTAAAAACTAAAAAATTTTAAAAAACCGTAAAACCTCAAAAACTAAAAACAAAAACACTACGAACAACTACCTAAAACCAACTAAAAAATAATAATAAAATGAACCTACTTTAAAAAACAATATATATATATACATACATACATATAATAATTTGTTATTAAAAATGTATATATCTATTGCTAAAAAATCCCCTCCTAAAAGCCACAAAAAAACGAAACACTTATAATAAATAATACGTTTCTATTATTAAAATTTATATATCTATTTTTTCGCTCTGACGCACTTCACACTATTGTGAGCGATAGGGGAACGCATATCTTTAATGCCCAAACGGCTACGACGTTAGTTCAATACAACATTACACACATACTTGCCCACCTACCACCCGCAAATTTGTACCGAGTTTATTTTTTTTAATTTCCTGTTATCTTTTTGCTATTTCTTATAAATAATGCACGGTTCCAAATGAGCCACCCCGTCCTCGTGTCAAGGAAGCTTCCACCCTCCCTTTTTTTGTCAATACTACATTTTATTTTTTATCGTTCCGCATACTTACATTGCAATATTGGGGACAATGTTAGATTTACGTATGAGGGTATTTTCTTATTTTGCACTTTTATATTCTGCGCTAATAAAAAACTTACAAAAAATGCAAACAAAATTTAGTTAAAACTAAAAAAAAAATTTATAAAATCAAAAACTCAAAAAATTCATAAAACAAAAAAATTTCAAAAAATTAGAAAACCAAAATTCAAAAATGTTTTATTTTGTAAATCTTTTTTGTGAAATTTTTTCTCTTTTCCCCTCTCTTCTTTGTAATTAACATCTCTTTCTTTCCCCTTTCTTGTAAATAAATTGATAAAAATGTTAAGAAAAACTCAAAAAAATTTAGAAAATCCAAAAATCCTAAAAAGAGAATAACTGTAAAAATCCAAAAAAAAAAGAAAGTTAACAAAGTACAAAAAAGATAAAGCTCTAAAAAATCCCCCAAAAAATTGTTTATTATGAAACAAATAAATCGAATATCTTATTCTTAACCACTTTTTGCTCTCCAAAAATTTAGTTGCGAGTTTATTTATAAGCAAATTTTATTAATTCTTTGTTTACTATTCATTTATTAATTGGAGATCGATAGATTTAGATATCTGAGGTTAAGTTTTAAAGAATTTTGTATGCTTTTTTTATTTAGATAAGGGACTTATTTTCAGCACCACTTCTAACTTATCTAAATAGCTGCACATTTATTTTGTGAGAATATAAACACCTTAAATTTCAATTATGTTTACTCCAAACTGTTTTTTGAAATATAGGAACGTTCAATTTATAAAGGTTGATCTCAAAATTGTTTTATTAAACCTAGTTTTCTTTCTAAAAAAAAGCTATCTCCCCACCTTTTTTCATGTCATACTTGACATGATTTTGATCCTTAAAAGATGCTATGTTAATGTGAATAAGATTTCGTTCCGTAAACATAGTCATCCAATATTTTAAAAAGATTATATGTTACCGAGTAAGAGGATAAAAGTCATTACACTAATACATATACATTGGGTTATTATGAAGTTGTTTAAAAAAATTTATATTATATGTTATGGAAAATAAGATTTCATTTTCCTAAACATCTACATTCAAAAAAATTTCATTAGATGTTTGAGAAAAAAAATATACCTCACCTCCTACAAAGCCCTCTTCATAAACCAAAACAATCCCCTTAGTCATATTCGATGATTTTAGACTTAATATAAAATTTTTGTGAGAGCATAATTTTTAAATTGCATTATTTCCTTTAATTATTATAAGCAAAAGTTTCCATAATCCCAATCTACTTTTGTTAACCTAACAAATATAATTTTCTCTTTTTATTTGATTATATCGAGAAGATTTAGCTGAAACTCTTTCTTTATTTAAATTTTTGTCATAATTTAGGACTTAACTCGTATACCCTGGATAATTATTTTGATCTTTCTTTCAATTAATTCAAGCGATAGATAAACTTAGGATTTCTTTAATTCATTATAAGTATATCTCCAACTTTTGCTCTGGAATAGCAAAAGTTTAAGTGTGAGAGTATTTGATAAGTTGTAAATATACATATTTTCACGTATGTTAATTAAGTCATTTTTGTTTATTTTTGTCATTTTTAGTTAATTTTGTTCAATAAAATGCTTCTTTTTTATAAATATTGTTCTAACATAGTTTTATTTTATTTTCAGAAATTTTCAGAAAAAAGTCTAAATTTCAAAGTACACGCCCGTGTACTTCTCGAACACGCCTGTGACCTGGGCATGTTACTTGATCCCGATAAGATTTTGACCTCATCTCGACGATCGACGTTCGTCGAACTTTCCGACATGCCGTGTTCATCCCGTGACACGCCCGTGTCATGCCCTCGATGTTCGTCGACCTCAACTCGACGATCTACGATCATCGAACTAAATTCATTGAACTGCATTTGACAATTGATGAACATGCCCGTGACACGCTAGACACACTCGTGTCAAATCCAATTCATCCAACTGCCACTCAATGCCATCTCCACTCAACGCCAGCCACTCGATGCCATCGACACTCAATGCCATCGCCACTCAAAGCCAACCCCTCAACGCTATCACCACTCAATTTCAGCCAACCACTCAATGCCATATTACACGCCTGTGTCAAGATTCGACATACCCGTGACTTCCACGTGTCCCAGACAAGTCAGCGCCAACGACTAATTGACACGATGCCTTCCCTAGATAAACCTCCCTAACATGCCCCTTACACGCCCATGACAGCAGGGTAATGCCCATGATTTCCACGTGTACAACCCCAAAAGTCAAACCAGCATCAAATCTCTGGATCACATCAGCAACAGTACTGACATGCCCACCTACACTCCCGTGACTTAGGGCGTGTACTCAGCATTTTTTGCCTATAAATAGAAGTTTATTGTAAGATCCAATGTTCTTCTTTTTGAACCATTTTGCTTAGGGTAGATGCTGCTTAGATGCTTCTCCAAGGGTATGTAAGGGGATTTTCTCCCCCTCTCTTTTATTTTTGTTTTACCTTTGTAATCCACTTTTCATCTTAATAAGATTTATAGATTTTTCCTCCTTATATGGTTATGGACTTCATCTAAGCACCCCTCCTTAAGCAATCTTATTTTTAATTTGTTTTATCTTTGTTTTTCTCTTCTTTTAGATGGGTGTGTATGTGTGTATGAGATTATATTTCATGTTTTATGTTTTTGTTATTTTCTTTACTTAACTTTGTTTAGACTTGGGATTTTTCTGCAATTTTTTATGTTCATCCTTATAGATTTATAAAAATGGTTTGAATGTGGCTTTGTTTTCTTTTTACTTTATCTTTTTTATTTTTGTAAAACTTTTTGTTCTTTTACTCTTTCATCCACTTTTTAAGCATTTTTATAAAGTTATAAGAATGGATAAGTTATTATTTTGATTTTTCGAACATTTTCATTTTGCTTTTAATTTTCAAAACTTTTGTTCCTTTAATTTTTATTCTCTTTTTATGCATTTCTATCAAGTTCTAACGGTAGAAATATAGTTATTTTAATTTTTCGAACACTTCATTTTTCGTATTTTTTCTTGTGTGGGTGAGTGTATGAATTAGCATTTTATCGCTTTCATTATTTATGTAGAGTGTGTGGGTGTGTTTTTATTCAAGTAGAGTGGGTTTTTTTATTTTATGTAGAGTGTGTGTGTGTGTGTGTGTGTTTAGTTTCTAGAGTGTGTGCATTTTATTCTTGTATAGTGTATGAGTGTGTGCATCTACTTCCTCCTACTCATTTGAGTAGGACTCGCTTTAATTTCCCGCATACTCGTTTGAGTAGGACTTGCACTTTTATCGCTTTTATTTCCTGCCTACTCGTTTGAGTAGGGCTTGTCATTTTACTGCTTTCATTTCCCGCCTACTAGTTTGAGTTGGACTCACAATTTTACAGGTTTCATTTCCCGCCTACTCGTTTGAGTAGGACTTGCATTTTACTGCTTTCATTTTCAACTTTCATTTATTGCTTTCATTTCCCGCCTACTCGTTTGAGTAGGACTCGCACTTTCAATTATGCTTTTCTTTTCGCAAGTTGTTCACATTCTGATGAGTGGCTAACCGCTCTTAGCCGTCAGTATCAAAGAGCATTGGGACAGATAAAATCGGTTTAAATAATTAAAGGTCATGTTTTTCTCTTTAATTAAATTACATAAGGTTTACTTCGGGTTTACGTCGTGTATAACCACATATCTATGTGTGGTCTCTATTTCCGTAGTGCATACGCAAGATAGTCGAGAGGCCGTGCGTATAGACCGATCACCCCTTGGTAAAGGGAGTTCCGCACTAACTCTCGAGAGAGGAGGCGCGTAATTCTACCGGATTGGGTTCCCCACCCAATAGCGGGGTTCTCAGCGGAATGCGGGCATTAAGAGGAATCCTTCGTCGGACGAGAGCCCGGTCGAATAGTGTTAATGTTCAGGTGAGCGATAGTCCTAGATATAGGTGAGCTCATTTTTGTGGAACCTCCACGGCCAAGTCTCCGCCTTAATTAATTTGAAATTTAGGATCTCTATTTATTTAAAGTTTATTTTAGTTCAGATTCAATTTGATACAGTTGCGCTATTTCTTCATCGCTCCTTTTTAATGTTTATTTTCTATTTTTATATATATAAATAATAACCCGACAAGTTATAATTGGTAAAATAATAGTCCGCTCCTGGGAAGAGTAGAAATAATTAACCCATCCCCGATAACAATACGACCCCGATATTCCTCACCGGAATATCCTGTACTACACGCGATAGGTGCACTTGCCTCCTTTTATTAAAACTCGGTTTCAAATTTTTTATAGATAATAAATCTGGGCACCCCGTCCTTCCAAAATAAATAAACCATCCGCTTTTACAAAAAATAAACCCGAGGGGCAACGCGAGTTTTAACCCTCAAAGTTCTTACAAACTTTCTTATGAGCGTAAAGATTGAGTACTCTACTCCCGTTTCATTGATCAGAAGTGATCATGGTACTGAGTTTGAATCTATTCTTATGCAAGAATTATGTGAGAAGGAAGGTGTCAGACATTGCTTCTCTGCTCCTAGAACTCCTCAACAAAATGGGGTAGCAAAAAGGAAAAATAGAACCCTTATTGAAGTTGTAGGGACATTGCTTGTAGATGCTTACCTGCCCCTGTCCATTTGGACAGAGGCTGTAAGCACAACAAATTATGTTCTGAATAGAAGTTTAATACATAAACTTAAGGGTATGACTCCATATGAATTGCTTAAACGGAAGAAACCTAAAATAGATTATTTTAGAGTATTTGGTTGTAGATGTTATATTCATAATAATAACAAGAAATATCTTAGAAAGTTTGAATCCAAAGTTGCAGAGGGAATTTTTCTTGGATATTCCCAAGTTAGCAAGGCTTATAGGGTATTTAACAAATCAACCTTAAAAATGGAAGAGTCTGTACATATAACTTTTGATGAAGCTAATATGTGTTGCAACGAGAAGGATTCTTATACCAGAGATACATCACAGGTACCCTTTCTGTGTGAGAAATTGGGTGACTTAGACCTCACCCAAGAGGCTAAATTGCATCTTTCTTCTCAGATTGATGAAGAGAGTGAAGAAGAAATTATTGGAATTGTTGAACCAACAACTGCTACTTTAATTCCACAAGAGAAATTAATTCCCAAGCTGTTGATAAACCAAATCCTTCTACTGATCTTGTCACACTTAGAGATCATATCATATCTCAAGTGATTGGAGACATATCAGTTGGTGTGCAAACATGACATCAACTCAACCAAGATTTGATACATGCTTGCTTCATATCTCAGATTGAACCTCAATCCATAAAAGATGCAGAGCAAGATCCCCACTGGATTATTGTAATGCAAGAGGAGCTCAATTAATTCGAGAGATACAAAGTTTGAGATTTAGTTTGAAGACCCAATGACTACCCAGCCATTGTAACTAAATGGGTTTTCAGGAACAAGTTGGATACTCAAGAATCAATTGTAAGGAACAAAGCAAGATTGGTAGCTCAAGGCTATTTACAAGAGGAAGGAATTGATTATGATTAGACCTTTGCCCCTGTTGCAAGGCTAGAGGCTATCAGAATATTTATTGCATATGCAACATACAATAAATTCAAAGTCTACCAAATGGATGTCAAAAGTGTATTCCTTAATGATGACTCAAAGAGAAAGTCTATGTGGAGAAACCACCATGTTTTACCTCTTCAAATCATCCCTCTTTTGTTTTTAAGTTGCATAAAGCTCTTTATGGTTTAAAGTAAGCTCGAAGAGCTTGGTATGAGACCCTAGCTAACTTTCTCTTAAAGCATAAGTTCACTAGGGGCATTGTAGATAAGACTTTGTTTATAAGGCATCATAAAAATAAAATTTTGATATACAAATATATGTAGATGACATCATATTTGGCTCTATTGATTCTAAACTATGCAAAAGGTTTTCTGACCTGATGCATTCCAAGTTTGAGATGAGTAGCATGGGTGAGCTTTCCTACTTCCTTGGTCTTCAAGTGAAGCAATCTCCTGATGGCATTTTCATCTCCCAATCTAAATATGCTAAGGAGATAATTAAGAGATTTGGAATGTCTGGTGCCTTGGCTATGAAAACACCCATGGCTTCTAATGATGTGATTGATTCTGACGAACAGGGCAAGCCAGTTGTTCAGAAAACATATAGGGTTATTGCTGGGTCCTTGTTGTATCTCACAGCTAGTAGGCTACATATAATGTTTGCTACATGTCATTGTGCTAGGTTCCATGTGAACCCTAAAGAATCTCATCTTATTTTACTTCAAAGAATTTTGAGATTTATAAAGGGTTATCCAAATCAGGACTCTGGTATCCAACTGAGTCAGAATTTGAATTAAATGCATTCTCAGATGCTGAGTTTGCTGGATGTAGAGTTGATAGGAAAAGCACATCAGGAACATGCCAGTTCCTTGGTGATTACTTGTATCTTAGTTTTGTAAGAAGCAGACATCTGTGTCAACTTCAACTGATGAAGCTGAATATATAGTAGCTGGCAGTTATTGTTCACAAATTTTGTGGATTCAAAACCAACTCCTCGATTTTGGTTTCAATCTAAATAATTCAACTATATTTTGTGATAGTACCAGTGAAATTTCCATTACACAAAATCCAGTGCATCATAGTATGCCCAAGCATATAGAAATTAGACATCATTTCATTAGAGATTGTGTGGACAAATAAAATTAACCTTATCTTTATCTCTACTGATTTATAAAGAGCAGACATCTTCACTAAGCCTTTAGAAGAGAAGAAACATCTATTTTTCCTAAATCAGCTAGGCATGATAAATGGGGAAGGCATAATTTAATTTTTGTTCTGAGTTCAACGATTAGGACACAGTTCGTCGAACAGAGATCGACGATCTTTGAACTCTTCGTGAAGAGTTCGTCGAACTGTGATCGACGAACTTTTCTTTATGAAATTGTTCGTCGAACGAAGATCGACTAATTTATTTCAGAAAATATTTCGTCGCACGGAAAATGACGATATGTTTTCTCTTCTTCCATCATAGATCGACGATCTTATTTTCTATTTTGAGTATTTCGTCGAACTGAGCTCGGAGTTTGTGTTTCTCGTTGGACGGAGTTCGATTTTTTGCCTTCTGAAAACGTATATCTAAGTTTAATAGAACTTAATCCCGCACTTTCTTGTTCCCTTGCACTTGATCTTTCTCTTATTTTTGTAGGAAAACAATGTCAATCTCTGCAGCGGTACTCTCCAACATGAAGTTCGATGATGGTTTTGATATAAACATTGATTCATTCGCTCACTCCGATCAAATCTTCACTGATATTCTGAGATTATTTGAGGAACAGCAGCTAAGGAAGTTTATGATTACTCACATCAAGCTTCCAGTCACAGAGATTAAAGAATGGGCCTATACATCCTCCTCACCAGATGCAACAACCGTCATCGGCACAATATCTGGAGAACAGGTTCCCCTAACGCCTGTAATTTTATCTGAACTTTTTGATCTTTTTAATGGAAATGATGATATAGAGATGGATAGTTCTGAGTATAATGTTATGTTGATTATGATGGGTCACTCCGAAGGAAATCCTAGCAATTTGTTGAAGGAAAACTTGTTAGTGGAGTACAGGTTTTTGGCTGGCATAGTTGGGAAAGTAATCCTGGGTAAACATACTGCCCACGATTACATTACAAGGCATTAGTTTATACTAATGAGTGCCTTGGTGAACAAAAAGTCAGTGAACTGGGGCTGTATCCTGTTTGATTCCATCAAGAAGAAGAATACCAAGAAGGATGTTTGTTATCGGAGGATTCTGGGCTTATTTCTACAAGCCAGATGCCCACAACTATTGGTATCTCAGACCATCTTCATAAAAGCTTCCAAGAGGCTGACCTCAGCCCTCTTTGTCAAGTGGGAGAGAGTAATCTCAAAGCCCTCCAGGGTCAATTCCTCTAGAGTTTCAGAGGACACAAGAACAAGTGATGTCACTCTTCCAAACCCTGCAGAAGTTCTTGCTTCTCCTCCACCACCATCTTCTAGACTACCTTCACCTCCTCCACAACAACAAGAATCTACCATTGTTACTGAAGAAACCCCATCCACTATCATCCCTCCAGCTTCATACATACCATCTCCACCTCCTCCATCTCCTCTACCACACCACCTGGAGACTATCCCATCCACCTCTACAATTCCAACACAGACATCTCCAACCTTCAGTCTGACATCATCATCTACATCTCCATCTCTAAACCTCTCTCCACATCATTCCCCTATACATTAAGAAATCCCTACTGAAATACTAATAGTCGTTCCACCAACATTACCATCTTTCCAACATACAGACTTCCCTCAAGCCTTCTCAGTCTATTCCAACCGCGGACACCAATCCACTTATACCTCATCTACTCTTGAAACCCTTTATCTAAATTTCTCTGACATTGTAACTGATTTTCTCAAATTCAATTCTCCTTCTCTAAATAAGCTAATAGAGGAAGCTGTTGCCCCTCTTGTTTCTGCCATTGTTGATCTCTCTTCCAAAATTGCCTCTTCCTCTTCTATCCCTTCTTCTAGGGGCCTGGGTTCAGGTATCTCTGAAACCAGGCAGGGGGAGATATCCAATGAAGAGGCTCCTCCAGCAGCAGTAACACCAACATCAACTACAGCAATTCCAGCAATAAGAATAATTGAAATTCTTGATGATGACACTAATATGAATTGCTTTGAAGAAGAATCAATTGATGCATTAATAAACATTGTTGGTGATTTTATTTTTAATCCAATAGTTGACATATATTCTTTACTTCTTTCCTTTGATATAGTTTATAGTTGCACTTTACCAGTTTTTAATATAGTTGATACTGTTTCTAATTACTCTAAAGCAATAGTCAGTTACACAACACCTATATGTCCTCAAGTATTGGAACAACTTAGGACAAGTTTTGTAGGTAAATAGAACATTATAGAGCAAATAATCACTCCATAGCCGAAGGCTTTTTCACCTCCAACATTTGGTTGGGCTGAGTCCCCCATGCCAGATCTTGATGAAATTATGTTTCAAGATATGGAAGTAGAAAGTGATAATATTCAGGCTCAAGATATTACAAATGTTGCATTTAAAGGGCCAGAAGTTCAAGCACAGCCTCAGGTTGAAGCCATACAACCACAGGCTCATTCAATACTTTCTGAGGAAATGCTTAAATAGATCAATGCTCTGTATGATAACCCTGCTGATGAATCTAATGATGATAATGATGATGAATCTGATGAGTCAGATGACTCCAGTTCCAAGAAATGGAAGTTTTAGAAGAGAAAGGCTCCAATAAAGGCTGCACCAAATCCAAACCCTATTGCTGACACACCCTACTATATTTTGCACAACATTACTCTAACTGCAGACACACCTCATTATATGAGGTATTCTAAGAATGAGATGAAAGATAGGAAGAAGAGTAGGAGATACTCCCCACCACCACGGTATAGGAGAGGTCCTCCTCCTCCTCCTGCAACTGGATCAGCAGACAACATTTCTCAAGTGCAAAAGTCTACTACTTCCTATCAATCCAGACTATCTTATAGCAGCAGCAAATAGCAGTACAATTCTCAAAGTAGTAAACAACAATACAAGAAGCAAATCAGTCAACAAAAAAATCAGAAGAAAATCAAAAAGAAGATTCCAGTCTAGAGAGACCTCCTTCTCCAGCATATGATCCTGAAATGGATCCTAATTCTAGAATGGCTAGATTCAAGGAAATTATAGCTCTTTCATCGATCAAAAAATCCAAGGAAGAAGGCAAAGAAAGAACTGGATAAATATTCAACTATGTCATCTTACAGAAAGAAAGAACTGGATAAATATCAGTTGCAAAAACTTTTCAATGTTGGTTCTTATATGACTTTACATCCTGAAGTAGTTGTGCTAAGAGCTGCTTCTGTGAAAGTTCTTGGAGCAAAAGACATGAAGATGACTATAAGAGAAGCAGCTGATCCCAAGAGAGAGATAATCTTCACTAAACCATCTTCTGAAACTTCATAGGATGCTACAAAGAAAGTTTGACAGATTTTCTACTTCTCTTTTTTTTTGAACTTAATTATTATTTGTTGTAAATATTTCACAAGGAACCATGCTTATATATCTGCTGAAACATTATAATTCTGCCAGATATTATTTTATGCTTTGTGATTTTTTCTTTTATGTTGTTCATAGTGACCTCACCCAAATAGAGGGAGATTGTTAGAATCCCACCTATATTTAGGGTTGATTTGGGCTAGGTTCACTATTAGGATTATTTGATGACCCAACATGTATAGTCTAGGGTCATAGGTTTTTATCAGGGTCAAGGTTAGTCAACAACCTAGATTTATTGGTTCTCACCTTCAGAAGACTTAGAGGCATAAGACCTTCAGAGAAAAGAAGTTTTCTAGGACACAGAAAGTCATTCGAAGATTAGCTGAATAGAGCTCGACTTTCATTGATATTAGATCAACAAACTCAGATTTATTCTCTGAGTTGAGTTCGACGAAAGCCCAACTGAGATTGATGAACTCCGATCTCACCTCAATAGTTCAGCTCGACAAAAGACAATCCCTGTTCGACGAACTTGGAGCTTAGTTTGGCAAGTTAATTTTTTAGTCAATGATTGGGTTACGATTGGTCGACGAAATTTACCAGAATTGAAGAAGCCTCACCTAACTCAAATTTACAACGACAATTTGGATTTCAGGTGTGTTTGAGTTACTTGGCAGGTTAGGTATTCACTAGATTGAAGG